>JARJHM010000094.1:0-77500 GCA_033356055.1 Carex pumila
TCGCAACCCCATTTTTAAGATAAGACATATTTGGGATTTCCCAAACCATAACTCGTAAGGAGTCTTTTCAACTAACTTGGATGGAACCATATTAATTGTTAGTGCGTCAGTATCTAGTGCGTGTCCCCAAAATGATTTTGGAAGGGTGGCGTTACTTATCATGAAACTTGGATGGAACCATATTAATTGTTAGTGCACCAGTATCTAGTGCGCCAGTATCTAGAACATGTATCTATATGATTAAAATGACATCTCGTGTCAGGTGGTTTGTAAAACTTAACCATCTTTTAATCCACATACTAACCTTATAGCAGTAATTAGTGTTCCTGCTAATTACCTTGGTCAGTGACCTTTTAAGATTAAGAGTATATATCATCTATATTATGGAGTTTCACAATTTCAGTCGTGAACTCGAAATGATCCATAAATGCAATAATACTCAAGGCAACAAAATGTATTAATCATCCAATTCATGAACAAAGCTTTATGATAAATTATCGTATTATTGACTTCTAGATTATTACAAACTAACATTTAGGTGGCTGGATAAGGTGACGGTGACCTATCCGTTGACTTGTGTTTATGAATTTGCCAGACCGACCTGTTTAGGTGGCTGGATAAGGTGACGCTGCTGACTTATGCGTTGACCTGTTTGAATTTGCCAGACCGACCTGTTTAGGTGGCTGGATAAGGTGACGCTGCTGACTTATGCGTTGACCTGTTCGAATTTGCCAGACCGACCTGTTTAGGTGGCTGGATAAGGTGACATTGCTGACTTATGCATTGACCTGTTAGAATTTGCCAGACCGGCCTATTTAGGCGGCTGGATAAGGTGACGCTGTTGACTTATGCATTGACCTGTTCGAATTTGGCAGACCGACCTATTTAGGTAGCTGGATGAGGTGACGCTGCTGACTTATGCGTTGACCTGTGATGATTTTGCGAGGCTGACCTGTATGTGTGGCTTTGATATATTTGCTTGAGATTTAGCAAAGTTGACATGTATAGGTAACTTTGATTCCGTGTGATTGCATTTGTCAAGTTGACCTGTATTGGTGACTTGTAACCGGACCTTAGGAAATGGTTAAGCCAAACAGCAATTGTAGATGGGTGTCTGATAAAGGGTCCAGCTTGGTTGGCCATCTGTAGGCGTCTGTAACCCTACAGATGTGGGTTTGATAACGGTCCAGCTCGAAAGAACATCTGTAGTTGCTACAAGCCCTAATGAATTGAGTTATGAATTGAGTTAAGCCAAATACATGTTGTGTTTTGAAACTTATCTTGTAAATTCTGTGAACTGTGTTTCAGGTTGATTAATTGTTGTCGAGCATCGGTATTGTGTTATTTATGATTATTTATATCTGTTTGCATTGTTATTGTTTGGGTTTCATTGTTGAATATAGAGTTTGATTGCAAGTCCAATAATCTAAACTGTGGCAAATTTCGCACTGAGGATTTATTCTCACCCCCTCTCTCCGATTATTTTCAGGTTTATTTTGCGGACGCAGCAAATGAGGATATTGGTAATGCATATAAAAGATCCACTGTCTTGCGTGTATATGTGACACTTGATAAATATACGCGACAAGCTGTCGCACCCGCGGATTTGAGGTGTGACATTCTCGATAAGAGATGAATACTTGTACAACGGACAACTCGAAAGTATGCTATCATGGATCTCATTTGAAAGATAAAATTGTGTAAAAAGCGTTAGTGGTTTTAGATTTGCAAAATTCCTCATAGATCGTCAGAAATATTGGTTGGATTGAACGGAGAAAAAAATCACCTCTAAAAACATGTAAAAGATGGATGAGTGGTGTGTTTAGTTTTTATATTTGCACTTGCACGACGAGGATGAATATTTTCTCGATAAGAATAAATACTTGTACAACAGACAACTCAAAAATATATCATTATGGATTTCATTTTAAAAATAAAATTATGTCAAAAACATTCGTGGTTTTAGATTTATAAAATTTCTCACCGATTGTCAGAAATATTGATTAGATTGAACGAAGAAGAAAAAATTTTACCTCTAAAAACGTGTCCAGTTTTTTTTTTAAATACTTGATATATTAGGTGTGAATACTTTATGTATTATAGATTAATACTTGATGCGTTATAGATGAATACTTGCGCGTGCCAGTTATAAAACATTTCAAATATTATATAGTCCCAAAATAATAAGTGGTTTCCTTAGATAGTTAGTAATTATTAAAGTAGTTAATGTCTGGAGAATGAAATGAAAGATTGTTACATGGAATAACTAGATGCTCTATTAATAAAAAAAAATTCGGTCTGTTGTCTCCTCGAAATGATTTCACTTGCTCTCCGTTTGCAAATCAAGGCCGTCTCCAGCTCCTGAGGAACTGAAGAAGCTCTCTCGTTAATCTCAAATGAGTCGGGAATGGAGGCCGACGTTCTTAAAAGACAAGCAGAAAACGCACTTAATTTTATCCGACGGGGACATCTAATCTGACGTGCGATCAACATCACCTAACGGCTAACGCTTAGGCGTTGACATGTTTATATAACAACCAATAGTTTGTGTACACGTGGCGGGCCTGTGGGGGCAGACCTAATTTTCCCAGGAAGAGGGATCCTCCAGAGTTGGCCGAAGCGTGAAGATCATGCCCTTTATTCTGGACCCATGTTATCTTGTATTGTTTCTTCGTTAACAATACACAAGCAGCTGTATGCATATGCATTAATTCAATTCAAATTGTATAAGAAATAATTCGAGAATCTATTGCAATTTGTCGAAAAAGTTCATCATAAAATTCGTAACAAATACCGATAATTGAGTTTTCTGGATGCTATGCTTGAACCGTATATTATTCACAACTATGCTAAAGGAAATAAATCTGTTGGGATCCAAAAATCCCTGCAATTCCTTTTGACTCCAAATCCCTCCCTTCATATTTTACAATGCACAAATTTCAAAGAGCAATTATTTTTTATGTGCAAATCTCTAAACAAATGAACCGACGGATTTAGAATCCCAGAGATTGCATGGATTTTTGGATCGCAGCAGATTTATTTCCCTATGTGAAATAAGTACATCAAGCAGTTAGCTATCAGAATTGATTTTTTTTTTTTTTTTTAAAAAAAAGAGAGGCATATATACCCATTTGCATCAACAAAAGGATAGTCATAATTACACATCCACCATCATCAAAAAGCACCCCAACTACCTGAAATGTAGTCTAGATGAACGACCTCAGCATAATGCATCATTTGATTAGATAATTTCTATAACTCTACCCTAAATTTTCTCAACAAAAACATAGCAAGGTTCATAAGAGAAACATAACTATACTTATTACAAAACATGACATGGCATATAAAAGCTAGATAGAAGCATAGTATCAACTATACAGACTCAGAGTTGTCCCTAGCAAGCACCACAATCTCAAGAGCTCCAGCTCATTCTCTTAGTGGAATTTCTTCAACCTCAACAGGAGTCCATGTCACCATTGCTTGCACAACTTCTGCCTTGATGTTTCCTAACTAGTATTGAATTAAAGAAAGTATAAGAAATATGAGTGACCTATTAGTTTTCGAGTTAATTCCAGTAAAACAAATGTCATTACGATGCTTCCACATAGACCAACAAATTGCACTAATCACTATCAGAGTAGCAGTTTTTTGTTTAGCAAGTAGAGTTTGGACAAAATATAATATATCATCAAATTTGGACTAAGTCATAAAAACATCTTGGAATTTCCTCATCCAAAACCATATAATTCTAACAAAAGCACATTTAACAAACAAATGCTCCACTGTTTCTACTAATCCACAAAAGTGACACTGATTAGAACCAATCCAACATTTTTTTAACTAAACGTTGCTTAGTCAATATTTTCCTATTGGACAGTAACCACATAAAGACCCTTATTTTGGAAGAAATAGATAGTTTTCACCAGATGGCATATTTATCATTGGTAACTCCTCTAAAAACTAAAAATTCATATAAAGAGTGAATAGAAAAATAAAAAGATTGGTCTCATATAAGGCAATTATACTAATAAGACTTAAATTTAATTCCATTCAACAACAAGTACCCTGATAAGTGTCTCCTAAAGTGTATCACCTCACCCTATGAATTAAGGACTTTATAGACAGAAATATTAGGTTGTAAGCAGAGAGAGTACAGAGCTATCAGAATTGATAATAACTTAATAATAAAATTGGCCTTTAATTTTCTAATTTAATTATACACAAAGGCCAAATTAAAGCTGCAGGTATTGGTGCTGTTTTGATGACATAAATATATAATCTTAAATTTGTATTATTTGGTAGTGGCCAAGGTGTCATGGACGTGCAAGCATCAAGTTCACGCGAACAATTTAATTTTCAGTTTCAAATAAGGTCGGAAATTCGGAATAGTAGAAGATTATACTTTAACTTTCGTCTACGAAATATTCCATGGCAATTAATATCACTTATGTGATCTTTCCTTTGCAATACTGATAGAATTTTCCATAAGTTCTTGCCCCTGGAACATTAAAAGCGACAGCTTGTGCCAGTGTTTTGTAAGGAGCAATGAAAACCCTGTGTTAAACGAACTTGCGTAAAATTCCAAAATACTTGTTGCTTGGTCATCTCATCCCAAGTGTTACCGTTATCCATGCCATGTATCATGCTGGCATGTTATAGTTTTGTTTTTTTTTTAATGTTTTGTACTGGCAAGTTGAAGTCTTCATATTCTCTCCTTTGTAGAAGTGGGAGGGATCTGATATTCTAAGTTTCAATTTAATTAATTTATCCTCTCACATTGTTATTACTCTATAACCATAATTTAAAACCTATTCAAATTTGACCTTCCCATTTAATTAACTTATCGTCTCACATTTCTATATTAGAAATATAGGAAGCACCAAGCAATCAAGCGTTGATCACTCAAAAGAGTAATTGACCTCAAAGATAATTTGCAAAAGTAAGCTAACTAATACCTTATTCTAACAAGAGAAGGCTAATCTGTGTTTACTCTGAACCTTGATTCATCCAGTACATATTTTTTAGAACTATGTTTACTCGAGAACTTTTGAATCATTTGAGTGAACAGAAGGGTCAAATTGCAAATCTAGCGCCTTCTGTTCATTACTTGGTATGGTACTGGTACAGAAGAGGGGCATTTATGGGCTACACAACTCTGTTGGTACGAACCTTGCGCTACTAGCTATGAGTTATATATATATATATATATATATTTTTTTTGACAATTAATTGAGCCCTTTTATTTCTCTACAAGAGTTTTCTAACTACAGATCAGAATGGAATAAAATTCCGCATAAAATCGATAGTTCATTACTATATTATTGATGTGACCAGTGATGTTGTAACCAACTGGTACCTGGAAGTTGGTAGTTGAATGCGATATACTTTTAGAAAATAATAAAAAGATGGCGAGTTGACTTCGTGATCATATAATATGGTTTCTGCATTCAAGATTGCTTCTACTGGCAGAAAAATTATTTGAAGCATCAGTGGTTCATGTGATTGGCATTATCTCATATTGAATTGTTTTCCAATAAACTATACCTGAGACTGTAGGACCACCTGATTCTGTTTTGGTCCTAAAATTTATGAGAACAATAAACAATGAGGAGGGTTCTAATGCCTCATCATATCTCATATTTCATATTTTTGTTTTTAAAGTCAAAGTTGTCAATCTGAACCGTTCAACATAATATTTATACTAAAATATGCATGAAAATGAAATGTTATATTTTTGGAATTTTTTTACTAATTTTCAAGGTAGGTGCAAAATCATTCTTTTTGAATCATTAAAAAAAAGTGATTTTCTACTCATCTTAAAAAATAGTAAAAGTTTCCAAAAAATATAAAATTTCATCCATAATCATATTTTAATATATATATCATGTTGAACGATTTGGATTGACAATTTAAAATTTAAAAACAAAAATATTAAATATAAAATATAATGAGATATGAAAGACACAAGACATTGAAACCTCCTCAACAATTTGATTCCTTTAGCAAAGTCCGTCGCTTAAAAGTTGAAGTCTGGCTTTTATGAAGTTTATAACATGCCCCCATTTTTAGAGTTTTGGGCTGGAATTGTAATTCCAGGCCGATTGTATCAATTATCAGTTCACGGTTGTTCTTGGACCAACATTTTATGATATCCTGATCCAGCAAATACACTATTGAGCTTCTTATTTAATGAACAACTTTGTCGACTCATTTCGACTTGAAAAGAAATAAAAAAATTGTTTCTTTGTTTAATACCGGCCCATGCAAAAAAGTAAAGCAAAATAAAGTGGAGAATTTTAAATAGTGTCATTTTTTAAAACATAGAACAAAATACTTCCTCATGCATTTTTTAAATTTTAATAGTAGATAATCAGGTTGAATAAGCTCTCTATCCAAAACTACATTTTTGGGAGGCAACTGGAGAGAAAAACCAAACTTTTCATTTATTTTTTTCGTATTCCTCTTCTCGTTATTTAAATGCTTTTTTACAGATGAACTAACCTTTTGAGAAAAAAGGCTGAACTAAAGTCCATGCAAATGCAATTTGAGTAGATATCTACAGCACATCCAGATAACTTCTTCCTGCCATGTCTTAGTTTCTCACATTATAGTGCGTTTGGATTATGAAATTTTTTTTTTTTTCACATAAAGTGTTGATACGGGCCGACATTTATCTAATAAAAGCCTAATAATGGGCCTAGAAACAGTAAATCGGGAGTGAGCGTCCCCTGATTGGAGGGGTGTAATTATAAATGGACGTCCTGGATTAATTTTAGCAGGGCCGAATTCAATCTTGCGCCTATGAAAACTATAGGGGTCCGTTTTGAAATTCGTGTTAAGTTAGAAGACCGGTTCGGATCTACTTATTGCACTGGATGTGAATTCGTAAATCAGACCCCTCTCGAATCTTCAAAATTGCATCATTTCTCCTCTTCTCCAATGGAAAAACCCTAAACCCTTTATGCTGTTCTACCACATAAGTTTATTTTTGTACTTATTATTCCACTCGTCCCAGTTCTTCAATGAAAGCAAACATGGCGAAAGCGAAGCTCAGCTTTTGTCTCCCGCCTCTTACGCAAGATGACCAATTTTACGCAGAAAAGAAGGTACTGATTCTTAAATTTATGTGTGTTTGTATCTATGCGTTACGAGCGCTTTTGTGTTGGTACTCCACTTGACTCGTGAGGTATTGGCACTCTTCCGTAGCAATTTAAAAAACAGATGAGAACCGTAGAAGACTTAACAATAAATTAATAGAGAGCTCGGTTTGGTACAGCTGATATGAATCCTATTCATTATCACACTGAGGTGGTACGGTATATATATTCATGTATGCCTTTAATTGTTGATTTATTCAGTAGTGGAGGTGCTAATTTATATTTTTAAATTTAGCGGTTTGTTTGTGTCTGCTCTTTTCATGTAGAATTTATCAGATGCTAGAGACTTGAGATACGAATTTGAGCTCCCAAATTCTCCCTCTATGGATGAAATTCTTAAAATATTTGATCAGATAATTCAAACTGCCAGACTAATCCATATGGACGAGGTACTATTTATATTATGCAAACTACCACCATTTTTTTTCAAGTTGTTTTGTCCATCAAGCTAATTATCATTGCATTATTCTACTGTCAGATAGAGCTTTATTTTGTTGAGGACGAAGATTTTGGTCCATTTAGCCCGAGAAATGAAATTGGGTCCCTCAACTTAATTCTAAGAACAATAGACTCTCTACTCTCACCTACTAATCATCAGGCAATACAAGTTTTACGAGAACTGAGAAATGTAACACTTTCAAAAGTGCACTTAGTCGGGAGTGGAGTTGTGGATCATATGATGATTGATGAAAGTTCTAATAATATTGAGGAAGATGATTCTTTACTAAGATGGGCTAAGAATAATGGAGTTCAATCAAAGTTGAATATTGGATGTAAGTGTTGTTTACATTACTACTTTGAGATAGTTACACATGAATCCCTAAAAAGCTTTAAAATACTATTTTATACCCCCTAAGAACACAGAATGCACCACCTTTGCCCATAAAATGTTAAACTTGTCTACTCTAATTCTTCCCGATTTTTGTTCAAATGCTAGAACAGTCATTCTTTATTGTTGTCAAAAAGGAAAGGATCGGCATTTGGTTATACTATAAAAGAATTTAGGAAGGTGGGGAATGAGCATTTCCTACGGTTCATAGGGTGGTTCAAGATTTTTCATTTATCCAGGCTGTGCATAATTTTTTTTTTTTTTTCATTTAGGCTTTAAAGGAGTTGGAAGAGGACTGATAGCTTCAGATGATTTATCTATTGGAGATGCAGCACTTGAAATTCCAGAATCGTTAATTATTTCTGAGGATCTTATCTTTCAATCAGAAATGGTATGTTCTACCACAATCAATTTTTTTTTCCCTAAAAGCACTTCATTTTCCATTAAAAGTTGCTCCTTCCTGTGCCCAACCATTTTTGTGTATATATAATTTAGTAATGCAACCAAACCCCCACCCCTCCCACATTTCCTTTGGTACCAGCTATTCAAGTTGAGCATCTGCAATTATTGTTTTTGTTCCTTTCTTTCTCAGTTTCACTGCTATTGAAATTTTATCCATGAAACTGATGCACATGCATTTGGTATTAAGGAGTTGTTGTGTTAGTGAGAATAGCTTAGATATGATGAGCAGATCCTTTGCCAATCAGGATGAGGATCCTAACAATCCCCATAATCCATCAAACAGCCTAATTCCTCTATTTTTGCCAAATATTCAGCCAAGATGGCTGTCGTGAAACCCCCGCCACCCCATTCATGATCATCATAATCCCTTTCTCTATTGAGAGCTTTTGCCAATGGAGTAAAAGGAACAAGAATATAATACAGGAAGATAGGATTCTTGGTTTTACTGGTAGAAAAGTATGCCATTTCGTTTATTTCCATCCAAATTGAAATGAATGACAATGCTACTACAGAAGGCAAGTTAGTTAATCTAGATCAGTATGATGTATGGTGGATCTGATCATTCGATGACAGGTCTGCCCAATCGTCTCCTAGTTGGTCAGCCTCTTGTATTTTCTATAGGCAGAGTTTTGTCTGTGTCCATGCAAAATCACAAATGATCACGTGATCCGTACAAAACCATCACAATATCATGGATAGCCCTACAAAAGCAGCAAAGGGTCATCGACTCCTGTTGCTACTCATAGACCTGTATTAATATTACTCAGTTAACTACGAAGGGATTTTGAAAGATGAAACAGGTTAATTTTTTTATAACAAAAGGAATTAACAACCCCTGGATGGAATAATAGGGCTAGTCTCTGCAATGATATTTCCTTTCTGTAGTACAATGCAGTCAAGGAATTGCAGATTATGACTTCCGACACAATGTTAACTCTGTGGACCATGCGAGAGAGATTTAACCCAGATTCAAAATTCAAGATCTACTTTGACACACTTCCTGAAAATTTTAACACAGGTATTATGATTACATAATTATGTACTTACTTTGCTTAGTAAAAGGTATAAACTTTTAGATGTTTAATTTCACAGGTCTGAGTTTTGGAATAGAAGCACTTGCTGAATTAGAAGGAACTCTTCTTTTTGAAGAATTAGTGCAATCTAAAGAGGTTATTTCTCTAAATTTTCTCCATATGGTGTCCTCGTTAAAACCTCAAAATATATCCTATGCCTATAATTCATTGAGAACATCTCCCTTTACTTAAAATTGTAAATTCAAATATGAGCAATCTCCAATAAGTGAGGAATGAGCTTGGAAATTGATATTTTTTTGGGAAACACAGCGTCTGTAATGTTTTCTGATTCTTCCCTTTCTTTTTCAGCACTTGAGGCAACAATACGACATGTTATTCCCCATGTTGTTCTCTGATTATCCCGACATATTCAAAAAGGAAATTTATACATGGGATAAATTTCTTTGGGCTTGTGAGCTTTTTTATTCTAACAGTATGAAGGTTGTTTTTTCGGATGGAAAATTGAAGACTTGTCTCGTACCAGTTGCTGGTCTTTTAAATCACTCAGTTAGTACCCCAACTTGAAGATTTTCTTTTATTTTTTTTTTACTTCCGCACGAATACTTTGAAATTCTCAGTCTTGCTTGTTATATGACTTTAATATGGAAGCAAAATATTACGATATTATCTGTGGTATAAAATGCAAATCATAATTGAGAGGATATGTATCAAGTTCTTAAGTCCACTGCTCTTGCTCATTTAAAAATAAAATAGACATCAAAAGGGTGTTTTGTCAAACAAATTATTGTGATGCAACAAGTGTTTGAAACAGAGTTAATTTGACCTTGATGTTAATTTATTTAATTTTTTCAGTTGTGTCCTCATATTCTTCAATATGGTCGAGTGGATCCTTTGACAAAATATTTGAAATTCCCTTTATCAAGGCCTTGTGAAAGAGGACAGCAATGCTATCTTAGCTATGGAAGTTATTCGTCTTCTCATTTATTAACATTTTATGGATTTGTTCCGAAAGGAGATAATTACTACGACTTTATCCCTTTAGGTAAGTTTGAGATCTTTGTTAACAAGTATTTTTGGGCTTTTTTAAAGATGAAGCTTTAGATGGATCTTTTACATAGTAAAAATGAAAGGATGATAATTATAAAACAAAACCACCAGCTTAATGGTTTTCATAAAAATAAAGTTTTGATCTTCAGCTATGTTAGTAAGGTGTATGACTCTTTGCCCTCGTTTAGCAGGGACTGTTCTTAAGCCCGCTGTTATGAGAATTTATTTTGCAATGCAGATGCAGTATTTTATTTCAGTTGCAGATAACACATACTATCTCTCCTTGATGTAGTTGTAAACATACCTCAACTGTTAGGCTTACTGATGGGAAAGTCTTTTCTTTATATCTTGACAATTTTGCACCTGATGCAAAATCATAATTGTTTAAACTAGCAGATTTTGAAGCTGGGTTTCAAGAATT
This sequence comes from Carex pumila, assembly GCA_033356055.1. Taxonomy (NCBI): domain Eukaryota; kingdom Viridiplantae; phylum Streptophyta; class Magnoliopsida; order Poales; family Cyperaceae; genus Carex; species Carex pumila. The sequence goes on from JARJHM010000094.1 coordinate 10,951, forward strand.
TTTTTTTATTTAAGCTGGCAAATTTCTTAACCTTTATTTTAATGTGTCAGTGTTCTTTTGGCATTGCCCAAAGATTTTATTGTCAACTGTAGTGCAAAAATTATTATTGTGCAGTAAGGCAACCAAATGTCTAGTAAACCAAATTTCAAGATGACAATAGTGTGCGCTAAGGCAGTGCATATTGGCCTGATGAAAAGGTTGCTATTTTATTTTTGGAGTAAGGCTTAGGTGCTATGGATAGCATAAGGACTTCCGTACTACGGTCTCAAAAAACCTATCGTATAAACTTCAAACTTCAATTTAAGTAGTTCAATAAAGAGTATGGCTAATATAACATTAGTGTTATTTTAGTCTATATAACACCAATTCCAAAACCTATCAAATCGAGTTCAAATGGTGAATCCAAACCGATCTACTTCATTAGCTGTGTGTTTACATGTAAAATTTATAAGTTTTTGAGTTTATTTGGTATTAAGTCAAGCGGTCAAATATGTGAGTTTTTAAGTTAATTTTAATACATTCTTTTTTCAATTTTTTTGCTGCTTGATTTGATACTAAAATAACTCAAAAATATAAAAAATTTGCATGTAAACGCATCACTCATAAAGTAAATTGGTTTAAACGGTTTGGATTCACTATTTGAACTCGATTTGATAGATTTTGAAGTTGGTGTTATATAGACTGAAATAACACTGATGTTATATTAGCCATACTTTTCAATAAATTGGTTATATAATAAGCTTGTAAGTTATTAATTTTTACTATTTTTGGAAATTTTTTACTATTTTTTATGATTTATGAAAGATGGCATTAAAATAAAAGAAAATTGTCAATATTTTAGGCTATTTTTTGCCATCTTTCATAAATCATAAAAAATAGTAAAAAATTTCCAAAAATAGTAAAAATTAATAACTTACAAGCTTATTATATAACCAATTTATTGAACTACTTAAATTGAAGTTTGAAGTTTATACGATTAGTTTTTGAGGCCGTAGCACGGATGACCTTATGCTACCCATAGCACCCAAGCCTTACTCTTTTTTTTGTTCGTAAGCCTTTTGATGTCCTTTTCATGATAGACTTTGATGCTTTGGATGGTGACGGCTCAGCAAAGAGTCAACACATGGTGAGGGGAACATGGCTCTCAAAATCTAATGGGCCATGCACCTATGGCTTGCCTCATAAATTAGTTGCACATCTCCGAAGTGCTTTGAATTGTGGAGATCTCATGGACTCTGCTCCAGATGTGAGTGTCAGTTATACAATGATTTGCATGATTATAAAATATTACATCTATTAAATTAATGCAGTATTTTTCTTAATCTTGTCAGAGAAAAGAAACTGACAGAGAAGTGCTAGAGATGATGCTATCCATTTTTAATCCCATGCTTGAAGAGTTAGGTGCATCTGATGGTCCAGTCTGGTATGCTTGCAAACTGGAACAGTAGTGATGTAACTTTCAATTATTTTGGGAAGAATAATTTTTTGTGTAACCCTACCAAAAAAAAATGACAAATCGCATATTACCCCTGCAAAAGGAGGAATATTTTATAGCTCTGATTTGCACATGACCTACAACATCTAAAATGTATCCTGTTCTTCTGGGAGGCAGAGATGAGTGCGTATCCGCCCAGGTACCTGAGGTGCAATCTAAAAGAACGAACGGTCCGGATTAATTCTATTCAAATCAAAGCTAATTCGGTACCTGCTATGACTGTAGGGGTCTGCTTTAAAATTGAACGGTCCTGATTTTCAGCTTGCACCTCAAGTACCTGGGGTGATACGGATTTAGCGGAGATGGAGAGGCAGTTTGGTGTCATGTTTTGTAGGAAATGGAGAGAAAGGGGTAAAGGATTTTCGTGTTATTTAGGGAACATGTGCTACATCTACTTTATTGTATGTCATGCACGAGATTTTCAATTTTACATGGCACATGATATTTTGACCTTCTATAGGAGTACATGTGGGATTGAACCTGCAGGTGATTTTTTTACCTTATTATAAAATATATATATATATATATATAGAGTGGGGTTAAAATGCACTCTCTTTTTTGTGCTCCAAACGTGCACCCTTTCCTCGTTTCTTCATTTTTAAAGTTAAAATAGTTGATTTGAATCTACCAACGTGTTCTACATATTAAAATGTGCTTGGAGACCAAATTTTACATTTTTTGGAAATTTTTTACTATTTTTTCAGAATTTTTGAAAATCATCACTGTGCTGAATTTTTTATTATTGTTAAGTTTAATAAAAAATTCTGAAAAAATAGTAAAAATTTTTCAAAAAATGTAAAATTTGGTCTCCAAGCACATTTTAATATGTAGAACACGTTGGTAGATTCAAATCAATTATTTTAACTTTAAAAATGAAGAAACGAGGGAAGGGTGCACGTTTGGAGCACAAAAAAGAGGGTGCATTTTAACCCCACTCATATATATATATATTTCATTCTTTTCAGGGAAAACAGAAGCTGGGATGTAATACTAGCTTTAGAATTCAAGGAGCTGCAGAGAGTAATAATTTCTTCTGTGGTGGCTTCGTGCAATTCTGGCCTTGAGTTGATGAAACTCTAGTTATTGACTTGGTGTAATAATTTCCATTGTATCAGTCTGATCCAAAATGGTTGTAAAGCATGTATCCATGGTATAAGGCGAGGGGCCAATAATTTAGAGGGGACATCATATTTTTATCTTAGAGAATTATGCAACTTATCAAGGGATATTTGAGCTACTTTTTTTATGCAAGTGCAAATCATCTATATATTTTTAGGTAAGCTTGTTTTTTCTTGTGAGAATCATGTGGCTAACATAAAAAGCAACTTGTAAGCTAATTTGTTGGAGTGGATTACCATTGTGGCTCCTGTATGGCTAGGAGAAATGGTTAAATATGATTTTCCATTGTAGCTCTCAAAGATAATTTAATGAACCAATAATCACTCTCAACCAAAAAAAAATGGATTTGCCTTTACCCACTTTGGATGGTGGTCCTTTGGAGTCAAAAACTTTCCCGGATATTACTCTGTAGCAAACTATGTGTGGCGAGTTAAAGTGGAATTAGTTCTCCCTAATAAAATTGATAGCTCTGTCGTTTAATGAAAATTGAATATTACTAATATCTTTGAACTCGCGAATACAAATTGAAGAAAGCTTAATTTCACTTGAGGCGAGGATATTGGTTTTGTGAACTTATCAGCCTTCTAATGAAAATGTAGAATAGCGTAGAGGCCAGTTAAGATTACATCCCTAGTTGCTATTGCATAATATGTTTGACACTTTGACCAGTATAGTTTATCAACTAAGATCACATAAATTGAAAAGATCGAAATTGGGTCTGGGTAAGCTGCCACTATAAGAGGATATTATATCTCCCACTATAATTTATCAACTAAGATCACATAAATTGAAAAGATGGGTAAAATTGGGTCTGGGTAGCTGCCACTATGAGAGGATATTATGTCTCAACTCCAATTGGGATAGTGCTGTTGCTCTCTACTTTTTTTTAAAAAACAAAATTTGAAGGTGCTTTTATTAGGGGTGAAAACGGAGCGGATAATGCTGATACCATATCTGCATCCGTCGGATAATGAGCGGATACGGATACGGAACGGATAGTCTACGGATATGGATTCGAATACGGATATAAAACGAATAATAGTCGGATAATTAAGATATATGAACTTCTAAGATACAAATATTAATTAAAATATCAGATATAAATATTAATGAACTTATAAGAGATGAGAGATAATCTATTCATATAATATATATATATAGAGAGAGTAAAGCTAATATACACTTAAGTGTACCAATGAACCCATACACTTAACTCTAGGACCGTACGATTAGCTTTGAGATTTGTGTATCACGACTTTTAAAGAAGCTACACGACTTTTAAAGAATCTACACAAATCTCAAAGTTAATCGTACGGTCCTAGAGTGAAGTGTATGGGTTCATTGGTACACTTAAGTGTATATTAGCTTTACTCATATATATATATATATCTAATAAGTGTATGATAATAAAAAATGTTGTTGTGTAGTGGTTTGAAGCTTAGTCTAAAGACATTGAGATGGGAGGACATGGGTTCAAATTCCATCTATAGCAAATATTTATTTCTCTTTTATATGAGTCTGGCAAAATTATCCGAATCCGGATAATCCAGATATCCGCTCCGTTTAGGACTCCGTATCCGAATCTGTATCCGTATCCGGATCTTTTATGGATTTCCGAAAATTATCCGAATCTGTATCCGGAAATTATCCGAATCCGGATTATCCAGATTCGGATTATATCCGGATACGGAGCGGATATCCGCCAGATAATCCGGCTCCGTTTTCACCCCTAGCTTTTATGCTTTCCGGTGCAAGTAGATAAATCACGTAAACAAACTTTTTATGGATAATAAAAGAATTAAAATTGCATTTTCTGTGTTACTGGGTAAATAAATGATAAAAATGACTCTTATATTGTTTTCTAGCAATAGTTGAATATCAAGTTATCTAACTATTTAATATTTATAAAAAATTCTCTTATTCAGATTTTGATCCTACAATCTCTACGCAGAGAATATTGTTTTTTCTCTTGTATTGCTGACATATTACAAAGTTATTTTCCTTAATTAATTCGAGACATTTTTCTCGTTTATTCTTTAACTATTTATTTATGTTGTATAGTCCAAACTTTTTTATATGCTTGGATGAACGGGCCAACTGATAAGAAAGCTGATTGTATGGGTGTTAATGTGTTATTAGTAGAACTAGGGTGTTCTTAAGCTCACTAAAGTGTTTGGTGAGCTTAACTCCAAAACTCATTAAATTGGTTTTAAATGACAAATCCGAACCATTGGAATCCATCTACCTTGTGAATGATACGTCTAAATGTGAAAATTTTAAATATTCGAATTAATTTAATATAAAGTCAATCGGTCAAAATTAGAAGGTTAATAAATTAATTTTAGTGCATTCATTTTTTGAACTTTTTTGATCACTTAACTTTATACTAAATTAATTCGAATATTTAAAATTTTCACATGTAGATGCATAACTCGTAAGGTATGCAGGTTTTAATGGTTCAGATTCATCATCTGAAATTGATTTAATAAATTTTAGAGTTTAAGTTTATCAAACACTTTGATCAGCCTAAGAAAACTCTAGTTATACTCTCTGTTATTTCGCTTTGGGCTAATCATGTAATTGGAGGCACTTGTCTCATATGCGCATGGGTTTATGGCTTTGCTTCTTAATCTCCTCGTCCTCACCATTGGAAACGACCACTTGACAATGGCCAGCTCCGGTCTGGTGATGGAAAAGGAATCAAAGGATGGTCACCGGTCATATATGATTGGACAGGATTGACAGATTTGGCGGCTCCGTAGCTGTATATGTTATGCTGTGGGTCCCACGTACAACGCAATTGGTTGTTCCCTGCCGGACCTCCCTTATGTTTATTACGTCCACTCGTCAGATAATTTTCTTTTATAAACTACAAATAATAAAATTAATTTTACGGAACCAACATGATTGCTTTTTTTTTTGATGAAAAATTATAAGGATCGAATATCTCATTCAATTTCTACAATTGTCTTTTTCCGAGACCGAATGGGTCATTTGATCTCACCTGTTTTTCAGTTTTTCCCCACAAACTTGTGTGGCCGATGGTGTAAGGGAAGACTTTATTTGTTAAAAAATTGATAACTTGTATAATCTAATATAATATATTATTGTTATAACGACATTCATTTTTATATAATATTTTATAAAAAAAGTTAATTAGTTATTTGTGAAGATTGATTTATGCAACGTTTTAATTGTTTTATTTTATTAGTATTGTATATAGTCGCTAAAAAATAAAAATAATGAGATCAATAGTTAATTCTATTTTTTATATTTTATGATATTATGCACATTATGTGTTTAATATTTTAAAGTATATATTTATTTATTTGTTATATTTTTATTAGATTATACAAGTTATCAATTTGTTCAAAAATCATTTGTTTTGCGTTCGTTCGTAAGATACAGGTATAATTACGAGTGATACATCTACATATAAAAAATTAAAATATTTGAATTAATTTAGTATAAACTCAAGCAGTCAAATTGAGAAGGTTAATAAATTAATTTTAATGTATTTCTTTTTTAATGTTTTTTGACCACTTGATTCTCTGTAATATTAATTTCAAAATTAAAAAATTTGACATGTAGACACATCACTCATAAGGTAGACGGATTTCAACGGTTCAGATTCATCATTTGAAGTTGATTCAATGTGTTTTAGACTTAAATTCACTAAAAAAATTGATGAACTTAAGAGCACCCGAGTTCTACTCATCATTTAAATATCATAAGAAAATAACGAAAGATATATATTTCGACAAATAATTTTCTTGGAGATAAGTTAATCGAATACATTTTTGTATAAAGAAATGTTTGATTTACGTTGGTCAAAGCATGCTGCTCCTTTAAAAGAACAAACTCCAAGATTTATATCCTTTTTATAAAAGTCTCTTAAAATGGTTTAATTTCAAAATAAAAAAAAAAGGAAAGTGCTATTTTTTTTCGCAAAGTAAAAAATAACGCATCCCAACAAAAAAAATATACATTATTTGAAACGCATATTTAGTATAAATAATAGAGAAATGTTATAGCCCTCAAATTATCATATTCAAGCACATCCCTCAACTAGTTTAACAGAAAAAAAAATCTTTTAATTTTGTCTAACTTTTATTTTCAGCGCCCATATTCAAACTTTTAAAGTTTTATGTATAACATTTTAAAATGCTACTTGCAGATATTTAAACACTTATCTACAAGCAATTAAATTCTAAATATGTGTAGTTTTAACTCCTAACTACTTTTGTTTTCAAGCCAAAAAATGAAAGATTTTTTTACTCACTTTTTTTTTATTTTTCTCTTGTATATTTTTTCGACGGTCAGTGATAAATTTTACGAATTTAAAAATACGAGTATTTTCTACTCTATTTTCTCTTTCAAATGAGATCCAGAAGAAATATTTTTGAGTTATTTTGAAATTGTTTTTTTTTAAAGTAAATCTCATGAGGACTTTAAATTTTCCAACTTTTAAACCTCAGTCTACAGATTTAAACCTCTTATGTCATCATTTAAAATACTATGTTCAAGCGTTTAAACCTTTGATGTCGATTATATAATATCACACATTTAAACATTTGTATACAATCGGTAAAAATAGTTGTGTCAAATATTTAAATAGTGCTCATGGGCTTTACTTTACAAAAAAAAAACTCAAAAGTATTTCTTCATGAATTTCATTTGAAAGAGAAAATTGAATAAAAATAGATTCGTAAAATCCATCATGGATCATTGAAAAAATAGACGAGAATGATCAAAGAAAAAAAATAGTGAGTGAAAAGAATATTTTCTTTTTTGGCTTGAATACAAAAGTAGTTAGAAGTTAAAACTGCACAAATTTATAATTTAATTACTTGCAGATAGAGGTTTAAATACTTCCGAGTAACATTTTAAAATGTTAGAAACAAAAATTTAAAAACTCAAATATGAACGATGAAAATGAAAGTTAGACATGAAATACTTGAAAAATGAGCTGAGGGAGTTTATTTGGAGGACAATTATTAGGCTCCTAAATAATAATAGACCTTATTTCTCTATATACAGACAAATTATAAAAGACATCCAAAAAATATTAGATATAAAGGAACTCGTATTTTAAAAAATATACATGTTGTTTTATTCACAGAAACTTTAAGAGATGATAAAAATGAAAAATCAAATTGTATTATTAGATGCCACAAAGCATTTTATTTAAGTCCACATTTATGTTCGAAAAACTTATTTGATATAGCTTTTTATAAAATTATTGGTATAATATAAATTACAAAGCAGTCATATATTTGATGGCAACTCAACAACTTTTCTTTTACAAATAACTTTCATTAATTGAGTAGAACTAGGGTGTTTCTAAGTTTACCAATTTTCTTTGTAAACACAATTCGAAAACTTTACGAGTGTTGCATCAACATGTAAAAAAAAAAAAAATTCATTAATTTTGTATATGGTCAAGTGGTTAAAAAAATTTTAAAAAATGAATGTATTAAAATTAATTTATAAACTTTCTAATTTTAACCACTTGACTTTATGCTAAATAAATTTAAAATTTTCTGTAAATAGAGACATCGCTCATAACACTTATAAAGTAGATAGGATTTAATAGTTCAAATTTACTATACATAATTAATCTAATAAATTTTAAAGTTTAATTAAAAAAAAAGTTAGTGAACTTAGAAACACCCTAGTTCCCCAGTTTTTAAATAAAGCATTTTTATAAATATTTTATTAAAAATAATCAGGGTTCGGCAAGATTTTTAAAAATACCCAAATCATTGAAAAATTCCACGGCCCAAATTTATTACTCTGCCCCGTAGAAAAAATCCACGGGCAGAGTTAAAATTTGGACCCGTGGAAAAAATCCACATCCCGGGGCTATATAAGGGTTAGTGTTTGGTAAGGTCCCCGGACCGGTCCGCCCGTGACTGTGCCCGTGCCACGGGTATGCACGGGTACACGGGCACGGGTATTAAACGGGCCGAACCCGGTTTTTTGGAAAAATACCCGTGAGAACCTGTACCCGTGACGCCCGTGCCCATGAGCCCGTGGCAGAATTTTTTTATTTTTTTTATTTTTGGTCTAAAATTCAAAATTTTAACTCAAATTCCCCCCCCCCCATTCTCCCCATGCCCTACATCCCCACTTTCTATCCAGACCCCTACCCATTTTTTTTCAGTTTTTTTTTTTTTTTTTAAATTCAAATTTTAATCCCTCCAAACAAAAATCTATAAATATATACTCATTCCAATTTAAATTTTATTGTTAAAAAAAATAGTTATTAATTTAACAAATACGCAAATGCAAACACGTAAACGGAAGCGGAATTACGAAGGTATTCTCGAAGATTTTCCTGCGAAATTAAAAGGTAACATTAATTTTTGTTAGATTACATTTTGTTAGATTAAATTTTGTTAGTTTGAAATATTGAACGTTAGATTTATTTTTGTAGAGTAATTTAAAAATTAAATTTGACGTTAGATTTACTTTTGTAGAAAAAATTTAGAATTTAAATTGAATGTTAGATTTAGTTTATTTTATATTTATTGAATGTTAAGTCATTAGATTTGTTATATTTATTGAATGTTAGATTTATTAAATTTGCTAAGCAATTAGATTTGTAACATTTATTTTATGTTAGATTTGTTAGATTTATTTAGTTTATGTTAGATTTGTTAGATGGGTAGTAATTAGATTTGTTTTGAATATGTTAGATTTTATTTCTGAAATTCGGATTTATTTTTAATAGGTTAATGAAAGATGTTAGATTTATTTTTTTGAATATGTAAAGTAATTTGATTTGTTTTGAATAGATTAGATTTTATTTTTGAAATTCGGATTTATTTTTAATAGGTTCATGAAAGATGTTAGATTTATTTTTTTGAATATGTGAAGTAATTAGAATTGTTTTGAATAGGTTAGATTTCATTTTTGAAATTTGGATTTATTTTTACTAGGTTAATGAAAGATGTTAGATTTATTTTTTTGAATATGTGAAGCAATTTGATTTGTTTTGAATATGTTCGATTTTATTTTTGAAATTCGGATTTATTTTTAATAGGTTAATAAAAGATGTTAGATTTATTTTTTTGAATTTGTGAAGTAATTTGATTTGTTTTGAGGGGAGGGATCAAATGACACCGTTTTTTGGTGACATCGGATGACACCGTCCATTTTCAAAGTTCAAATGGTCGATCCAAACCGTTCAACTTGATGGATATGTTAAAATGTGCTTGCAGATCAAATTTTACATTTTTCTGAATTTTTTTTGGGTTTATTCAGAGGGGTTCAAAAATTCAGCGGTCTGAATATAGCGATTTTGTTAAATACTTAATAAATAGTAAAAAAATTCAGAAAAATATAAAATTTGGTTTCCAAGTTACTCTTAATATATCCATCATATTGAACGGTCTGGATTGACTATTTGGATTTTAAAATTTCGAAAATTGACATTGTCACGCGATGTCACCAAATGGATGGTGTAATCCGATCCCTCCTCTTGTTTTGAATAGGTTAGAGCGAACAATGGTATAAGAATGCGAACTTCTAGGTATGTAGTGTCAATATATATTTCTAACATCTTTAATTTTTATGGTTATTTTTTAAATTATAAATTTCTAAACATTTAAATTAGTTTTTAAATTATTCATTTTAACAAAAAATTACTAACAAAAAAAAAGTTAGAACTCTGCCTATGTTATTTTACATAGCTAGTCCCAACCCCGAAATAAAAGAGGAGAGTAACTTTTATTTTTGAATCTATTGTTTTAAAATAAGAGCTTAATTATTTTTAAAATAATCGATTTAAGAAATTTTTTATTTATATTTTATTATAACAAAACTTATTGAGTTCAAATATACAACCATGTCAAATGAGTTTAAATTGGTATGAATTTATATTTATAATTTATTGGTTTAAAAAAACAAGAAAAAAAAAAAGAAAAAATAGCAAAATAAAACAAAAAAAATAGCAAAATAAAACAGAACAAAAAAAAATAGAACAAAAAAACGAAAAAAAACAGAACAAAAAAAATAGAACCGAAAAACCGAACATAAAAATCGAAAAGAAAAATAGAAAAAAAAACATAACAAAAAAAAACAGAACAAAAAAATCGAAAAAAAAACAGAAGAAAAAAACCAGAATAGAAAAATAGAAAAACAGAAACAAAAAACAGAAAAAAAAAACCGGTTCGGACCCAGACTGCCCGGCCCCTGGTACCCGGACCGTCCTACCCCCGAACCCGTAACGGGCACGGGTATTAAACAGGCAGGACAGAATTTTTGAAAAAAAAAACCGTGACGTCCGGCCCGTTGTACCTGTGTGCCCGTGATGCCCGTGACCATGGCTACCCGTGCCCGTGCCCGAGTTTTGCCCGGACTGCCCAGCTCGGCGCGTTTACCAATCACTAATAAGGGTGCGAGCTGTGGTTTCTCTCTCTCCAAAATTCATTTTCTCAAAATCCAACTCTCTCCTCCCATCCGAATTTTCACCAAAATTTCTCCTTTTCACCATATTTGCAAGTGCTTCTATTTTTTTTAAATTTCATTTGTAGTGTAAACATAATTGTAGATTAGTCCAATTATGTGTAGAATGTACCAAAATTACTATAATGTAGTTGTAATTAGTGTTAATTATATTTAGTTAGTTCAGTTAGTGTTAATTAGTTTTAATTATAATTAATTATGGTACCGAAATTAGTGGTAATTAGTGTTAATGTAGGTACCAAATTTTTTGTAATTGGTGATAATTAAGGTACCAGAGTTAGTTTAATTTTATTTCGAATTTTTTAGGCCAAATTTTACCGTAATTAGTGTTAATTAGTTGTAATTAGGGTTAATTAAATAAGGTACTGAATTTAGTGGTAGATAGTGTTAATGTAGGTACCAAATTAGTTGTAATTAGTAACAATTAAGGTACCAAAGTTAGTTTTAATTTTATTTTGAATTTTTTATTCCAAAATTTTACCATAATTAGCCTATTTTAGCATATTTTTACAACAATTAGCGTATTTTAGAATATTTGAGTATAGTTTTCCTTGTTTTAGCATATTTGACCTAAATAAGCATATTTTGACTGCAATTAGCGTATTTTATGCCAATTTGAGTATATTTTGGCTTGTTTTAGCATTTTTTTACCCGAATAACATATTTTTTGCATATTAGCGTAATGTAGCATATTTTTATCGCAATTAGCGTATTTTAGCATATTTTAGTATATTTTTGCTTGTTTTAGCATATTTTACTCGAATAATATATTTTTTGCATATTAGCCTAATTTAGCATATTTTTACCGCAATTAGTGTATTTTAGCATATTTGAATATATTTTTGCTTATTTTAGCATATTTTACCCAAATAACATATTTTTTGCATATTACCACAATTAGGTTATTTTCAGCGCAATTAGCGTATTTTAGCAAATTTGAGTATATTTTTTTCATATTAGCCTAATTTAACATATTTTATCCGAATGACATATTTTTGCATATTACTGCAATTAGCTTATTTTAGTATATTTTTACCACAATTAGCATATTTTAGCCAATTGTAGCATGTTTAAATTTTTTTTAACATAGGATGGCTAGGGGATGGCCTAGGAGACCACCACCAGCCGACCCTATTGATGAGCCCATTCTCATGAACATCACGGAATATTTCACTCATTTATTATGGATGAGTCACAAGGAGTACCGAGTCTCACTAGCATCCCGAAAGGTATTTTATTACTTTTTTTCTTTGTTTTTTTTAAGTTTAAATTTTTTCGAGCTCTTGTATTTTCAGGTTTTTATGTTGTTTACTTTTTTCAACACAGAGTGAGGACATTATAGATGCTAGAAGTCGGTATTATGGTATGCAGTACTATTCGTTGATGGACCCATATCTACGAAATTTGGGACTGTACCATTTGGTTGATATTATGGAGTTAGAGAGTAAGGCAATTAATGGGTCCCTTTTTGCAGAATTAGTGGAGCGATGGCACCCCGAGACGGACACATTCCATTTACCGTTTGGAGAGATGACAGTGACTCTCCAAGACGTGAGTGCCCTATGGGGTTTGCCCAGTCAGGGCGAGCCCGTTGATGGCATATCTGACCCCACTGATGCTGATGAGAACACGATTAATACCAGTCTTGCAAAGTTATTGGAAGAAGGGCCAGATATATGCAATAATGGTGGAAAGTCCAGGTACCGTCTGAAGAGGACAAAACTGTGAACTTTATTTCAGAGAGGTCTGCATTAGCGTTCCACGCCGCTCGAGATTCAAAGGTACTCATACAAAACTATTCTATATACATTTATTTTGTTTTCGAAGTATTGGTCTTTTGCGAGCTCACTTTTGTATTCAATCCGATGACTATAGTAAAAAACATCTGCTTCTTGAAAAACAGATGTGTCATTGAAGTTTACAAACGGGTGAGTCTCAGAACGACCACTTAACGTCATATTTCTATTTTGCCTCATAGTGGGCTGTATATATTCTTCTTCATCTTCTTCATCATTAATGTCCCGGTCTCGTTCCCTCCTATTCATCCCCGGTTTGCATATTCTTCTCCGGTATCTCGTTCATAAATTCAAATTTCGACTCGTTTGGATCTTCCTGTACTAGTGGCGGTCTGGGGTGAGGATTTGGTTCAGGCCCAGGTAAGGATGAAGGACCTCTATACATGAATATAGGTGGGATAAAAGGTGGAGATTGGGGTGAATTACTATATATTTCTGGTTCTGGTACTGGTATTTGTTCAGGTACGAATAAAGGAGTGTGCGATTCATAATTTAGTTGATAATTTTCTGCAACCGAATTTTGGCCTGAACTTCCAACTCCTGACTCTCTACGAATTTTGTATGCAAAAACTTTGCATACTGATTCATCGGACCTCATAACCTGTGTAATCAGGCCTCTCAATGTCTCGTCATCTCCCAATACAATTCTGACATACTTTCCTACTTGGACCATTCTGGCCATTATATATAATTCCAAACGATTTCTATTGTAGATACTCACTTCATAAATAAGTGATTACAATTGCTCAAATGAGAAATTTTCCTCAACCCAATAAGTATTTACTAAAGGTTTAGAGTAACGTACCCTATTCTGGTCAAAAATGAATTTTCCTCTAAAATATACTGAAATTCCAATAGGCGTGGCCAATAAACTACATTCGTAAATGGTAAATATTTTGTCAATTTACTTATTTCAATTGTGAATAGTTGTAAATAGTAGTGAACAGTCGTATATGAACAATAAAGACGTATATGCACAGTATATGAACAGTAAATATGTATATGAACATTACATGAACAATAAATACGTATGCGTAAATGAACTGTTGTAGAAAAAAAACCTGATTTAGTAGCTGAACAGTAACTACGTCTCCTTCTCCTTTCTCCTTCTCTCTCGCCCTCTCTGTGATCAGCTTAAATTACCCTATTTATAGTGCAAAAAAAAGGCCGGGCTATGAATTTTTTCCACAAGGCGGAATAAACAATCCGGGCCGTGGAATTTTTTCCAAGTGTTGGATATTTTTAAAAATCCCGTCGAACCCTGATTATTTTTAATAAAATATTTTAAAAATGAATAAAAATAAAATTGTCGGTTCTAGTTCTACTCTCATTAATAAGTATGGCTAGTATAACATTAGTGTCATTTCAGTTTATATAACACCAACTTCAAAACCTATCGAATATACTTCAAACAGTGAATCCAAACCATTCAAACCAATCTACTTCATTAGTTGTGTGTTTACATGTAAAATTTATAATATTTTGAATTTGTTTGATATCAAGTCAAGCAGTCAAATGTGTAAGTTTTTAAGTTAATTTTAATACATTTATTTTTAAATTTTTGTACCGCTTGATTTGATACTAAAATAACTCAAAAAATATAAAAAAAATTTATATATAAACGCATTACTCATAAAATAAATTAATTTAAATGGTTTGAATTAGTCATTTAAAATCTATTCAATAAATTTTAAAATTAATAACACGTGACACCCAAGTTATACTAGCCGGACTCGTTAATTGGCGCGGGATTTCACAGCCAGCCACCTCTGTCGGCTCATTATTTACCTTCTCTCCTGGTACACAAGAGAGGGAGAGAGATATCTTCTATACTGATTCTCTCTCTTTATCCCAATTAATCCTACGAAGTTGCATTCCTTCTGTTTTGCTTTGCTTTTGGTTGTATTCTTACTTGTCGGGTCCTTCGAGGAGGAGCGAAAAAAATTACTAAACCGAAGCTGAAGAAAACTCCAGTAAGAGCTAATTTGATTTTTTTAAATTCTTTATGGCGGTGGTGAGTAGCTTCGATCAGTGGGAACAAGATGTATTTTTTTCAGCAGCTGAGGAAGTGCAAGAGTCAGCTGATGTGTTAGTAATATTTATTTTATTAAATCTGTGTTCTTTTGGTTAATTTTGATGATAATTTTGATACTTCGAGTTCTCAAAAAAAGGAAGATAATTATAAAAGCTTTAGTCTAGGGGCATATCGTATTATTTCTTGGAAGATTGTAGATTTTGTCATTTGAGGTTTCTAGTTGGAAGATACAGTGAAAATGTTGCTTGTTTTGGGAATTTTAGAAATAGGGATTTGTAACACTTATTTTATTTTCTGTTGAGGTAATTCAAATAGGACCTTGTCTGGCCAATTTAGTTGTCATCTTCATTTGAGATGAATTTGGTTCGTAGTTCTTCAAATTTCCTATTTTTACGAAATACAGAAATTAAATCTGCAGTTTGAACTGTCCATATCATGGAATAAAAAATTGGGATACTACGCTGCCATTTTTTAATATTTCTGAAATTTTCAAATTAACAAAGTGTCATATTTAGATGAGAGAATTTAGTAGTTCACGGTTTTCTTATGCTCAAAGGTTAAGAGTTTATAGTGCATGTTAGTCTTTCTCTTATTGTAATAAATGATTATATTATATCGTAAACAAACACTTATGTATTTCAATTTCAGAATGGAATCATTGTATAGAACTTGGCATCACGATTGTACCAGTGGAATCTGCTCCAAGGACTTGGAAGAATTGCAAAGGGAGCTACGAGCAGCATTAGGTACTGCTAAGTGGCAGGTACACTCAAAATATTTAAGCATATACCCTCCAAAACTTTTTTTTTTTTTTTACTTTGATCAGGCAACAGAATCAAATTAGGTTTTGTCCATCTGGATGAAAATATGCTCTTCAATAAGCCATTTCTCGAAATTAACTTTGTATGCCCGTACTTTGATCAACGAAGGCAGAAAAAAATAATTGTTAAAGACCAGAGAGTTTTTATTCTTTCAGTTAAAGTTTTTCAACGTAACCCCCTCTGGTGTAAATGCTAAATAATCATTGAAGTGTATGTATGCAAAATGCTAGTACCAGCTTAATATTTCGTTTGCCTAAATTAAAGAAAGATATTTGAAATACTGTAGCCTGTTTATGCAAATTTTATATTCTTCATTTTTAAGAGAAATATTAGAAACATTGGAGCTAATCTATGCAAAGAGTAGAACTAGGGTGTTCTTAAGCTCACCAAAGTTTTTGGTGAGCTTAACTCTAAAATTCATCAAATCGGCTTCAAATGACAAATTTGAACCATTAAAACCCGCCTACCTTACGAGTGATGCATCTACATTTGAAAATTTTAAACATTCAAAAAATGAATGCACTAAAATCAATTTATTAACCTTCTAATTTTGACCGATTGAATCTTAAATAAACTAACTTAAATTAGGAAAAATAGTTAAACGTGAGAAATATGACCAGTTACGTTTAGACACAGTACACGAGTCACGTCTTGACTTGCGTACCGTGACCACCCCTTGACATTTTGTTCATGACATGGCACGGATCACTGTTCATTTAATCATGCACGACACGACACATTTTTTCCACTCTAAAATAGAGTATCTCTAATAATTTAGCATAGGGAGGGAGGAGACTTCACGGGATTCTACTTTTCTTGACTAACTGTAATTTTTAGTTCGTAAAATCTGTTGCACATATTGCTAAACCAGATCCTCTGGTCTTGTGCAAAATCGTTAGTGGGCAATTATCCCCTAACCTTCAGAAAATATAAATTAGCATAGGGATTTTGTTTCAGAACCTACTTTCACATAGGCACCCCTTCATAGGAGTACTTAAATGAATATATATACTGAAAAGGGGAAGGGGAAGAACTATCTTATTAAAAGCTTCGGCTTTTTTTAGTATTTATATTTATACTTCGTTTTCAGTTGGAACAATTTCAGCAAGCAATTGCTGCAAGTCATGAAAAATTCCCATCAGAAGAGAATACAATTTCTAGACGCAAGCAATTCATATCAGCAATAAAGGACCAAATCAAAAGAGTAGAAATTTCAGTAGCTAGTAATCTCGCAAAAGAAGGAAAGCCGACTTTTACTTGGGTTAAATTGGAAGAAGGAGACAGAGACGACTTTGTTTCCTTTCTCTCTTCAGACTCACCATCCACTAGAAAACCAGATAGAGCCACAGAGCCCCCAAAGGAGGTTCCTTGTAAGAGAGAGAAAGAGGCCATTATTCAAATTGAGAGTTTGAATGGAGAGCATGAGGTGACACATAATTGTCACAGGGCTAGTTCAAATGGCTTTTCAAGAGGATTTGAAGCACAAGCAAGGGTTAAATTGTGTAAGAACAGTATTTTAAGAGTGAAGGATGAAGAATCAATGCACAAGCTGAAGAATTCATTTCCAAATCATTTGAACTTTAAAAGAATTTCTTTTATCTCAAAGGTATTATTTTCTAAGAAGAACACTACCAATTATTAGTTTTCACTGGTAACAGCTGTTTGTACCAAAACCAACCATAAGTATCAACAATTTTGAAATGCTGGCAGGCACTAGCCACTACTGGTACTGACCAGTATGAACCTGTAGCTAGTAGGGATTGGTATGTACCAGTATGGGTGTGCCCTAGTTGTATTGCACCAACCGGTAAAGTACCATAATTTAAAGGCATCTCAATTATGCATGAATAATAAAACCAACTCAGAACCGATCACATGTAATTGCATTGCATTAACCAATATCCTGTTGTAAGTTCCAAACTTACTCACATACATAAACTTGTCAATATTTGAGCAGAACTTTTCTGGACTGAGCGAAAGGAGTAGAAGCTGTTTTTATAGATTGAAAGAGAACCTGAAAAGTTCAAATTTGCAACTGAATTACGTTAGAGGTGACCGGATCATTAAACAAAATTCACAACTAAGCCGGTCAATTCGAGCCACTTTTTTTCTTCTGATGAGCATTGTTCTTATCGGTGAGTTGTATACTTACTGAGTCCCAAAATAATGTCCTCGTGAAAGATGGCAAATAAGGCAGAACAGTATGTTGGTTTTAGAAACTTTAGCATGTTGAGTTATAAACTTTTACCAGATCACGGGGTTTCTGTTGTTTGTGAAAATGGTATACATAGCTGTTTGACATGACAACTATTCCAATAAGAAAAAAAAAGAGAACAGTTTGGGTCCGATAGCTATTGGACCCAAAATGATTCCAATGGGTTCGCTCACTATCGGATCTGTTTTAAGATTCGCACCAGCACTTTTGTGTTTGCTTTAGGATTCGTGCGCACGAATCCTAAAGCAGATCCAATGGTGAATGAACTCATTGAAACCACTTTGGATCTAATGGCCATCGGACCCAAACTGTTCTAAAAAAAAAAGTTCAAAGCTCATTCAAGTCTCCTACCAACCTGATTTGATCTTTCTTGTTTCTAATCATCTTAGTATACTGGGGATTTGACAAAGGTGCTAAATTCAATTATTTAGTGTGTTTTGGCCCAACGAAACTAACAATAAATCAGCAGTGGACTTTTTTTACCTGATGCACCCTTTCTAAATTGAGTTGACACCACTCATATTAGTAAATAGCAAGCTTTCCTGAGATAGCCACCCCCCATACGGTTATCTTCTTTATCAAAAAAGGAATTATACAATTATACGGTTCCTTGTGCAATCTTCCTTTTCAAAAAGGGTAGAATAGAGATGCTTGTATGAAACTCCTTTCGAGAAACAACAGCCTTAATAAGGTTAATGCCTTTTCATTATTCTTTGGCTTCCCCATCTTTTTTCTTAAAAATTTGTTGTTCTTTTGCAGTGCCATTTGTTATTTATGCAACCTGATCGAGTAATGTTCAATCAGTGCAAGTTGAAGCCGGTTCTAGCTAGACAATGGGAGACCTAATTTGATCTGTCTTTTATTATATTGATGTATTATATATAGATATAAAAATAAAATATAGAAATTAAGAGAGTTAAACAGTTATTATAACACGATTGTATGATTCTAACCATCCGCAGCAATGTCACTTTTTTTCTCATTCAATTTGCTAGTTGACGTTCGATATTTCAAATTTTGAAGTGAAAACTATAGTAAATCCGACCAACATAATGTATTAATTAAAGAATTGAGGCATGGGGTGTTTTACTTCAGGTGTTCGCTCCCTCCAATCCTAATCCGTGCGAATCGAAGCAGTTAATCGAATCGAAAAAATATAAACGTATAGCAAAAAAATTAGGCATTTCATTTCACCTTGTAAACACAGCGCTGCATCAAGCATAAACATTAGTTGAATTGAAACCAACAGCAAACCTAATTACATGTACGACAAACACGAGCCACCTAACCCTAGACCTAACCACCAAACCCGTAGAGAGTCCTCCCCTGGCGCTTGAGAGCATAAACCACATCCATGGCCGTCACAGTCTTCCTCCTCGCATGCTCTGTGTAGGTCACAGCGTCACGAATCACATTCTCGAGAAAGATCTTGAGCACGCCACGTGTCTCCTCGTAGATCAATCCACTGATGCGCTTAACACCACCACGCCGGGCCAGCCGTCGGATTGCGGGCTTGGTGATGCCCTGGATGTTGTCTCTCAGCACCTTCCTGTGCCGTTTAGCACCGCCTTTACCCAAACCCTTGCCTCCCTTCCCACGGCCCGACATTGTCGATGTTAATTTTAAGTTGAGTTCGAATTAGGGATTTCGTTATTGGGAGGGCTTGAAGATGAAATTTATGGGGAGAGACTTTATAAGATGGTTGAAAAAAATTGGAGCGTTTGATCCAGGGGCGATCCGTGGGACGGTCGAAATTTTTGAATATGCCGTTGGATCAGAAAAGGTAGCATTTGATTGGTGCAAACGAGCACATACGGATCGAGCTCATTTATACATGGGTTCGCTTTGTTTTAAGTTTTAACTAGGAGAGGTCTCGTATCCGCTGCGTTCGATTGAAGCGCGATCCGTGGGAGGGTTGAGTTATTGGATATTGGCCGTTAGATCAGAAAATCTAGCATTTGATTGGTGTAACTGTGTAAGCAGAGGCATTTGATTGGTATAAGATGTCCTTTGCCAGTGACTGCGGTGACTTTTACCACCCGTATAATTACCCAATTGGTCCATTCGACAGAGGAATTCAGATCCTCCCCGTACCGTAATAGGAAATCTTTTTTGAATAAAAATAAGGATCAAGTCCATATTGTTATATTGAGATTAAAAAGTTACATCATAATAGTCTTAAGACAAGACTACCTGGTAAAACAGGATAAAAGCAATTCAACAGTGTTGAATTAAAAAAAAAAGAAAAAAAAAGAAGGAAAACTCTTCTTATTTATCTGTGGTAGATCTTCCACATATCCTCTACTTCATGTATTAAGATTTGCAATGATTTGGAGAGGCTAGTGAAAACTCTTGAACACCTTTCCCTCCATCCAATAAACATTGCTAAAAGAATCATTTCTCTACTTTTTTTATTTTGTCTCTTTGCCAGTATCCACCTCTGCGCCTCTTCTTGTTGCATGATGTGTTTCCAATTCTGTGATTGTGAAAACAATCTTACTTCTACTTGTATAGCTCCATTGTAAATTCACATTCTGAAAACAAGTGTTGTACTGTTTCATTTGCCCTTCTGCACAAATAACAAATACTGGGAAGGTGCCAGCCCCTTTTTGCCATATTGTCTGCTGTCAATATTTTATTGTAATATGTTAACCAGGCAAAAACTTTGATCCTAGGTGGCACCTTGTACTTCCAAACCTTGTTAATACTTGTTCCAATTGCAGGTCTGTTCATCATACCCATGTATGCTGATTTGACAGAAAAATCTTTGCCAGTCTCCAATAACCAAGTGACATTATCCTGTCCTGCTGCATTTATCCTCAGGTTTTGTAATATCCTTCTTAGTTCAAAGAACTGCTGACAAGCTTTATCATTATGCATTAAAGCCCCTATATCTTGAAATATTTCCTCCAAATTGCGAATTTGGTGCATTGAGTAAACTGAGATATGTTTGTTTCTCGCTTCCTTGTATAAAATTTGCAATTCAAATTTTAGGCAGCCATGACCCCAATTGTGAGACCAAAATTTGATTGATTGGCCATTACCCACTTCTCTGAGCATGAAATTGTCACAAAAAGGTGTTATCCTGTGTAGGTTTTCTTGGAAAAATTTACAATCCGGCAGATCACACATGCTATTGAAGGCAAATGTTGCATTGAAAATCGATTTCCACAGCTTATCATCCGGCTTGCACCAATACCAGTACCATTTTGCCAACAAAGCATCGTTAAAAGTCTGAATATCAATTATTCCTAGACCACCAAATTTCTTTGGCTTACAAACCAACTCCCAGTTTGCTAATGGCAAGCCCTTCCTGTCTTCTACATTCCTTTTCCATAAAAGATTCCTTCTTGCTTTGTCAATCTCATTTGTCACCCATATGGGCAGCTTGAAAACTGTCATGAAGTAGATTGGTATTGAAGATAAAATTGCGTTGATTAACACCAACCTACCAGCAACAGATAGATGTTTAGCTGCCCATCCTTCTAGCCTCTTGTTAATTTTTTGAATTAATGGCACGTAGGCACTTCTAGGGAGTTTCTTATCCGATAATGGAAGACCTAGATAGTTGAAAGGAAAACTGCCATGTTTGCATCCCAAAATCTGGACCAACTGGTGTGTATTACCAAAAACAGCATCAGAGAAAAGGAGCTCAGATTTCTCCATGCTTACTGATAGCCCTGAAATTTGTTTGAAAATTGTAAGAATGATCTTCAAAGCTTGGATTTGTCCTTCCTCGGGTTTGACAAAAAATAAGGAATCATCTGCATACAGCAGACAAGGCCTCATATTATCAAAAGGTAACCTCCACACACCATTTTGCACTAATTTTCCCAACCATCTTGGCAAAAAATCTATTGCCAAGATGAATAATAATGGTGACAAAGGATCACCCTGCCTAACCCCCCTCTTTAGTTGCAATCTCTTCCCTCTTAATTCATTAATTATTATCTGAGAAGATCCCCTAAGTACACACTTCTCCATCCACTGAATCCATTTGTCAGGAAACCCCATATTTCCATTACTTTGATTAAAAACTCCCAACTTAGAGTATCAAAAGCTTTATGTATGTCTGCTTTGAAGAGAGCTAAAGGAATTTTTCTATCTCTTGCAATTTGCAACACTTGCTGTGCATACAAAAAACCCTCAGCTATCTGCCTACCTTTAGTAAACCCTATTTGACTATCCTTTACCAAAGCCGTGATATGAGGTTGAAGCCTTGTTGCTAGAATTTTGAAAACCATCTTTTGTATACTATGCAATAAGCTTATTGGTCTGAATTCATGGGGTCCTTTAGCAGTTTCTTTCTTAGGTATCAACACAATATATGAAGTGTTCAATTTATCCAAGCAATGACCCTTTTGAAGGACCTCATTGATAACTTTATACAGGTCAGGCACTATTACATCTTTGAACTCCTTGTAAAATTCACCAGTGAAACCATCGGGACCAGGACTCTTGTTTGTTGGCCAGTCTTTGATTACTAGAAGTATTTCCTCCACGGTAACAGGATTGACTAAATCTTGCAGATCATGCGTTGGGTCATATAAATTCTCCATACTGATATGAGGCATTTCCTCAGAATTTGCTCCCATTAAGTTAGCATAAAAATCCCAGAAGATCTGAGCTTTCATTTGCTGCGACTTGTGAATGCGTCCTTGGTATTCAATTGCATGAATCTCATTTTTTCTTTTAGCGGATGTCGCCAAAGAATGAAAATACCTTATATTGCAGTCCCCATTTATGTCCCATCTTGCCTTTGCCCTTTGCCTCCACATGTCTTCCTCTACTACAGATAATTCCACAAATCTTCTTTTAACCAGTGCAAGGACCTTTTTTTTCCAAAATTGTAGGCTGTCTTACCTCCGCCGTCTTTCCAAACCAATCTATAAAGTCTCTGCATACCTTGAACTGTTCTTTGATTTTTCCAAATTTATCCTTAGTCCAAGTTGTTATTTCTTTTTGAAGAGCTTCTAGCTTATTGTGTAATTCTGCTAGTGTGAGAACTTGCCCTAGTTGATTCCATTTCTCTCTGACAAACTGCTTAAAACTTTCTGATTTTAACCAATTGTTCTCAAACCTGAAGAACAATGACTGTTTAAATCTTGTTCCAGCTGTGAATAGAAGTGGGGTATGATCAGAAGAGGTATTGGCAATGGCTTCTTGTTTTGAGTTTGGAAAAGAGTTGCTCCAATTGTCAGATATTAAGAATCTGTCCAGTCTTGCCATTGTTGGTTGATATCTAGCATTGGACCATGTATAATTCTTCCCTCTTAGTGGGAGGTTGACAAGATCTAGTTCTGATACTAGATCTGAAAACCTGATCGATTCTCTCCAGTTGCTACCAGTAAGATTGTTTATGTCTTCCTGCAGCAGGGTAACATTAAAGTCCCCACATACCACCCATGGCTTGTCCCCTTGTGGTTTAGCTCTCCTTAGCTCTTCAAAGAAATTTTCCCTCAATCTTCTTGAATTTGGTCCATATACAGATGTCACCTTGAGCTCTTCCCCTTTATATTTTAATAGAACTGAAATTGTGTACTCTCCCTTGTCACACTGGATTAGGCTGAATTTAGCAGGGTTCCAGGCTAGTAATATTCCTCCCTTCGTGCCTTGAGCATCTAAACACTGAAAGTCTTTCAATCTTTTGCCACATGTTTGTTGGACCAAAATTTGATTCATCTGACTAATTTTTGTTTCTTGAAAACAAATCACCTCTGGTTTTTCTAACAAAACTGTTTGTCTTATCGCCAATCTTTTCTCCTTATCATTTAGCCCTCTGACATTCCATGAGATTATTTTGATTTTTGTTAAAAACTCCATTAACACACTGGAAACATCATACTTAGAATCTCAAATGAGAAACTACATAACACAGACACCATAAAACTTTTCCCTAAGACCAAAAAACTACTTCCCTTAAAACCTCCCTTCTCCCTTCTTCTAAAGATACTACTTTTTACGAAATAAAACAGCTTCCCCATCTTACTAGACCTTAATAACTCAAGACAACTGAAATTCATAAAAAACACATAAAACTTCTTAAAAAACATAAAAAACATAAAACTTCCAGACTTCATAATTCTTGAAAAGACTTGAAAGACTTCATTCTTCAAGGATCTCTACCACCTGCTTCTCAGTCTCCCCTTTCATCTCTACTCCTGCCATTTGCACAACCAGCATAGCCTGCATCTTGCTCAACGGTTCAAAAGACTTATGATACTCCCAATTGACTTGCTTGGGTTTAACTTGCCTTCGTATGTAGCTCTTCTTGCCAGAATCATACCTGATTCTCTCCTCTGAGGATTTCTCCATCAGTCTCTTACTCTTCCTTACCTGTATTCCTAGGTTCTGAATCTTGCGCTTATTTCCTCTTTTGGTTTCTATCTTATTACCCTGTGATTCCTTGTAAATTGGTAGTTCAAATCCTGGTGGAGGTCCTTCTAACTCCTGAGAAAATTCTTCTAATCCCGATATTGGTCCTTCCCCTCCTGGAAGATACCCTTCAAAGCCAGGTGGAGGCCCCTCAAAGACATCCGACTCCAGAACCGAATTCACTCCTTCAATCAATATTTTAGTCTGTTCCCCTTTCTCAATGAGGCTCAGCCCAAGTCCAAATCCAAGATCTTCTCCCATTGCCCCTTCTTCTATTATTTCACTGGCCCCATTAAGGCCCGAATTGACCAGAGATTCTTCTTTAAAAAGCCCAATTTTAAATTGATTATTCGGAAACTTATCATTGAAAATCGTGAGTAGCGCTCCAGACATTAATTTGAGACCATCAAAAACTGTTCTCTGAGTAAATTGTAAGGTGGGCCCTTTCAAACCAAATTTGAAAATTCTTGTACCTGATTGGTCTAAAAAGAGGTTTTCATTTGCTGTTACCTCGATCTCCTTGATAATTACTTCTTTTTGTTGACCTGCCGTTATTTGGAGATTTTGTGGGCCCCCCTCTAGATTTGAACCTTCTCCAGTCAGAACACCAGCGGTTACCAATTTTTCACGTAGAACTGTTATCCAGTTTTGCACTAGCCTTGTCCAGTTGGAACCCGAACTGGACATGTTCTGAACATTTCTCAGTCCCCCGTTCAAAGCTCTTCCTCTGTCATGCCTTCCCGACGGTGATCCTCTTGCCGGATTCTGCCTTGGCCCCCTGTCATTACGATGATCACGCCGCCCCCTCTCCCTTCCTCCATTATTGTTGTCTCCTGGGTACAGGGCATGATCTCCTTGATGCTCTAACCATCCATCGAGTTTTACCTTGATATCCTTTTTGCGCGGATGCACCTTCAGTTTTAGCCAGAAAGGAATTTCTGCAGCAGCTTTAGTAGCGACTAGCATGGTTAGATACTCATAATTACCATTAGTGAAATAGGGGGCAACCCTAAGAGGGTAGCCAAAACCTGAAACTAATGTTGCCATGTCTATTCTATTCCAATGATTTAGAGGAATCCCATAGAGCTTAATCCTAGCTCTACCCCCTAATGGGTCAAACGCTAGTTGCAAGTCTGGTGAAAAAGGCTGCAGCTGGATTTCTGTATTGTTTCCAATATAGAAAACTGCATGATCTATTGCCATCCTTGCCATTTCCACCTCAGGAAAGATTAGGATGACATCTCCATAATCTTCATCAATGACAAAAACTTTAAAATCTGAAGCATCACAGTGAAACTCACGCCCCATGCAATTAGCAATTCTCTGTTTGAAATATGGTTCGGATGCACCTTGCCCTGCAAAAATGAAAGCAGATCTTTCAAGAAAGAGGTTTGCAGGACTTAATTCCTCCCTTGGTGCAATGTAGACATTGAGGGAATATGGCCTCTGTTGCCTCAGAGCAGTCGGCTCATTCATGATCATGTTCTGCCAATCCCTTGGCACTTCCATTTCAAGTGGTTTCTTTTGCGAAAGAGGTTTTGTGTTGTGTATGGTAGGAGGGTGTTCTTCTACAGCCTTGGTAATGGGTTTAGTGTAGGTGTTCTTTGTAGCAGGCGCTCTCTTTTTATAGTGTAAATTAGAATTTTGGGAGACATTCAAAATTCTTCTGGGTAATGATGGACAGTCTCGGATTATGTGGCCATCTGTATTGCAATGTAAACATCGCCTTGGATTGGAACAAACAGCCTGGATATGACCTTCACGCAGACATCTGAAGCATTTTCTTTGTTGTCTTAATTTCTTGGCATGAATGCTCAAGAGAGACTGTTGGTTACTTCGATGCTGAGTCTCCTGGGAAAACCTCTTCTTTTTTTTACGAGTAACAGTTGTCCATCCTTCAAGATCCTCATTATTATTAGTGACAGATTCGAAAACCAAACTCTTCCCCTTCTGTTCTTCCATTGGATTTTTAGCTGCCTGGGAAGTTTGAATGGCAACTTCTGTCTGGCCATTATTATCACTGCCTTGAATATGAGTTAATGGCAGTTGTACGATTTCCTGCTCAGTAGTAGGGAATAGTCTTAACACTGGGTACTCTCCAATCCAGAGTAGACCTGTGGATCTTTGTTCAGAAACTTGTCCTTTTCCCAAATCAAGTGAAGGGAAGGTCTT
The DNA here is from genome assembly GCA_033356055.1 of Carex pumila. Taxonomy (NCBI): domain Eukaryota; kingdom Viridiplantae; phylum Streptophyta; class Magnoliopsida; order Poales; family Cyperaceae; genus Carex; species Carex pumila. The sequence goes on from JARJHM010000094.1 coordinate 37,451, forward strand.
GACTCTTGTTGACTCCTCTTGTCGTAAAATGAGAGAATCATCTCCAAACTTCTTTTGCTTTTTGCCTGAAAAATTCCATTCTAAGATGTCCCTTGGTTTTTCCATCATTGCCTCCTCGTAGATCTCCTTTAGTGTTTTCTCCGTAGTCTTCTCCTTCAGGATCGCCTTTCTATCGCCTTCAGAATCACCTTTCAGTGTATGCGCCGCCATACCTCCAGTTTTGTTGGTTTTGCTTCTGGTAAACTCTGTTTTGTCATCGTAATAGGAAATCTTTCTTTTATAATTACTGAATCTGGACAGTTCTTTTTAACTTGGCACGAATCTCAAAACCCAATAATACTGTCCCTACATTCTCAAATTCCAAAGCGGTTGGAAGTTAATCTCAACCGTAAAGTGAGGGGAATCTTTTATAGTAATAGGAGGACCTTCGTCGTAGGATCAGAAACTGAAGCAATCGCATTATAGATTAGAACTAGGATTTTTTTATTTTCGAAGAGAAGATTGGAGGTAGAGGTGTCTTGTCAGAAAATTAGAAAGACGTAGTTATCCGATATTTAAAATATCTACGCATACAAATACAAATATAATTTTTTATTTTTTATTAAAAGTGAGCCGAGTTAGAGCTGAATCATTTTACTTCTTTCATTGAATTTGAGTCGAACCTTAATCATTAGCAGCCCTAATTGAAAAAAATAGAACAAAGACTACACAGTTTAAAAATACAAATCTGTATTTGAAAATTGATACTAACACATCGCCTTTAACTAATTAACTGTGTATGATTTTATAAGATCATGCACGGCTTAGTATTAACAAACCGTGTATAAAAATTGATGACTTTATTACACAATTATGTTTTATATGACTGTGTGTGTGTTTGAGTTTTTCTTCGCACAAGCGTGTCCTTTCATTATACATTATTAATGTGAAATTTTTTACATCCATACATAATATGTTAATTGTGTATAGTCGCATTTCTGTACTGAAAGAATCCGAGTTCGTATGATGTACCATTTGTCTTTGACGAATTGTCTCTCTGAATCCGACCACATTGTTGTACGCTAAAAAAAAATGAACAGAACATAAATAGTTTCGATTTGAAGCTGTTTAATCGGAAGCATGTACTAACGATAAGAATTTATTTTCTAGAAGAGAATAAACATTCATTATCTATGTTGAATTTTAACAAAAATTGTGATTTCATAGTTGTAGAATAAAGGGAAAAAAATTAAACTGAAAAACAAATACACCAAAGAGAGATAATGTTTGGAGAAAGTAATTGTATACCTCGTCAAAGTTTACGGTGGAAAAAGAGCAATTAATTTAACCCGAAATTTTTATTTATACCGTAATAAAAAATAAACCAAAACACTATCGTTATGGAAGAATTCTATATCTAACGTACTGGGTTGCTAAGTCAATATGCAGCTCCATTTTTGGAGGCTGCAGATTGACTTGGCAGCTCCTTAAAAAACCCAAAATTATACTAATATTAAATGTATTTAGTTGGGTTTTGAGGGACCTCCAAATCAATCTTTGGTCTTCTAAAAATAGAACTGTATATTAGTGTAGCAGCCCGGATAGATATGAAATTCTCTATATTTTGAATTTTTTTTAAAGGGGTATAAATAAAAATTTCGGTGATTTAACATATGACTTTTTGGCGAAAAAGAAAAGAAAACGTCTTATCATTAATGGAGAATTATCGTTAAATATTTTCAGTTCAATTGAGGTTTTGTAGTTGATGAGTGAAAAGTCATGTAGATTAACCTTTTCTTCTCGAGACTTTGCATGTTCAAATATAAGTATTTTCAGTTCAATTGAGATTTCGTTGTTGATGATTGAAGAGTCATGTAGATTAACTTTTTCTTCTCGAGACTTTGCATATTCAAATAAAAGAATCTCTTGTGGATAGGAGTGGATCATAATTTATATACAAAATAGAACACTAATTGGATTTAAATAACTAATTAGATTTAAACTCATTAACTTATCGGGTACACAATTATAACTCAATTTCTATAACTACGTTTATTGAAATCTATTATAATTATAAAATTGATTGACACAACATTGAAATATTTTTCATAAGCTAATTAAAATTTTGTTTGGCACAATTCAAAATGGGATTGTTCTTAACTAATTGGCAAATCAAAGTCAAAACTTAGATAAAAAATTAACCGAAATATAATTATTGAATAATAAAAGGCACAAAAAGTTCGACCAACACATTTCCTTAAAATTGTAATAATAGATCACACCGTCAGATCTTTATTGTTCTATCCCTCTTTTTCATTTTATTAAGGAAATAAAGTATCGTAGATCTGGAAAAAAAAATAGGCAAAATCAATTAAATCTCATAAGAAATCGGTTCAAGAATCATATTAACTTGGACAATAGTAGACACTACATCGAACCTACCGAGAAAAATATATCGAACAATTAGTACTGAATCAAAGTAAAATAATTCAAATCAAATAGGTAGGCAAAATCTTTTACATTAATCCATCAATACTTATGAATATTAAATAGTTTAGTGACCAGAAATCCAACTTTAACTCTTTTTTTCTTCCATTCTCAATCATGCGTACAACATATGATTCTTATTTATTTTTACATTTGACGCTCCCTTCATTTTGATAAGAACATTGTAAATTTGAACATGTAATTTCAGTCCAATCAAAACTCACCGAGTGAGCTATATTATCCTTCTTCCTTCTCAGTCTCTTTTTTTATTCTTTTCTTTCAATAACACATGAAAATGCAGTGTGTCTTCTATAGATATTCGGTCTCGCTTTGTTTTTTCAACCAACGCACTTGTGCTGAAGACAAATGCTTGATGACTCAATACATCTCTATCTAAGCATGAAAAACCGACGAATTCATATTAGTATGTACCAGTTCTCTGTTTTTGTTTTCTTCTTGCTTGCTTATATACATGAGACCTACTTGTAATATATTTGTATTAGTAGGGACTAAGAGATGTACTGATACGGATTGATATGTGCCAGTTGTCTGTTTTTCTGTGTAGGTACGCTGTAATATCAACTTTAAACTAATTAGTAATAACCAAGGAGCATTTTCGTTAAAAAAAAAAAAAAAAAAAACACTCACCAACTGAACTGTACTTCTTCTCGTTTTTCTCTTCTAAAGAACGAATTTGATAACACGCAAAAAGAGTTTGCCTTTATAAGATGAGGATTTCTGATAAATTAAAATCACACAAAAACTCGGAAAATAAAATCGAGAAATAATTACGGACGTAATGCATTTAAACACTGCGGAGCTGCAAATAAACGTTGGTTCAAAATTTTAAAATCGATTTCTTTTAACACAAAAATCTAACTATAGCAGTATCTCTAATTTTTTTATCCGTAGCAATATGAAAAAAAAAAAATTCACAATACACACAAACACAACATGTGCTTGTATTTTTCTCTTGATAAGACGTAAGCTAAAAAAAATATAATCCGTGCTTGCGTTGTTCATTATATTATATGCAATGTTTCAAAATTTCTTATGAATCCTATTCTTTTTTTGTTCATGATGCTTAAATAAAAATAAAATAAAAAATCGGCTGTACCTGGAGCCCTGGACCAATCTGCTGCCGCTAGCATCTAACGACCACTGTAGTAATGTTCGGTCTATTTGGCCGAATATTCATATTCAGTTTTAATCCGAATAGAAAATCTATATTTGGTCTGAACATTCAGTTTAGGGCATATTACCGGTTTAGAGTATATTAACCGTGATAAAAATATTGATTTAGAATGTATTAATTTTATACCACATATTATCGGTTTAGAGTATATTAACAGTGGTTTATTTTACATATTATCTTGTTTATATATATATAGAGAGAGAGAGACTAATGTGCATTCGAATGTATATGGACCGAAATACATACAGTCCAAATTTGAATTTTCAAAATTCAAACGGTCGATCCGAACAGTTAATCTTGCTCTCCATATTAATATGTGCTTGGAGACCAAATTTTACATTTTTCTGAATTTTTTTACTATTTATTAAGCATTTTACAAAATTGTTGATCCAACGGTGGTTGCTGATTTTACTGTTTTGTTAAGCCACCGTTGGATCAATAATTTTGTAAAATACTTAATAAATAGTAAAAAAATTCAGAAAAATGTAAAATTTGGTCTCCAAGAACATATTAATATGGAGAATAAGATGAACTGTTCAGATCGACCGTTTGAATTTTGAAAATTCAAATTTGGACTGTATGTATTTCCGCTCATATACATTCGAATGCACATTAGTCTCTCTCTCTCTCTCTCTCTCTCTATATATATATATATATGAATTCTCATTTAAAATTCAAATATATAAGTTCGCATAAAAATCTGCATATGTGGCATGCGTGAACCGAATATTAAAATACTGTAACGACATACTTGCTAAGTTCGAATCCAGTGAAGTAACCTGATCTTTGAGTTTTTGACCGGGACTGTTTAATCCAAATTCGTGATAATCTATCCGAATTGGAGTGCACACATCTCAAGAGATGAATTCGAATCACGAAGCAATCTCGAACGACAAATTTGAATCGGATGGTCCCAATAGAAAATCCAAAGATTGTGTTACTTTAGGGGATCCGGACCTAGACTTGCCAACGAGAGATTAGGATGTCAAATTTGGAAATAAATCTTTGTTGAGATTCTGTGACTCGAGACATTGATCTTTGTTGAGATTCTGTGACTCGAGACATTGATCTTTGTTAAGATTCGAGCATGAAGAACATTATTCCTTGATATTCACGCATGTAAAATTTTGAGGGTATGTTTGGATGGTATGATAATAGTGCTATTCTCAAAATAGCAGCGCTATTTTAAATTAAGTGCATTTAAACAATCACACTTGTTATTTTGAACAAGTAGAATAATATTATTTTGCTATTCTAACAAAAAGTAAAAATAACAACTGTTACAAAGAGTGCAAACTCCATTTCAAAAAATACATCAAAATAATATTTTAGCTATTTCGAATAGTTTGAGTTAGCACTATTATGTTACTATGCTATTATGTCTCAAATTTCAACGCTAAACCACTCCCAGTCAATTTCCAATTACCGGACCACCGACTGCATCAACATCCGCGCTTGCACGAATCTAAAAAATACAGTAGTTACACCGGAGTGACGTAGGTCCCTGTCCTCTTCCTTCCTCTGGTCTCTAGATCTAACCTCCCTTTTTCGCTTCTCTCCTTTCTCTCGATCTCAGCCCGTTTCTCTCCGATGGCGTGCCTAGCGCTATCGCTCCAGCCGACTAATGGCCCGGATATAATGTTACAAACTCGCGAGTGGTTCCCTCCTTCCCGTGCGCTCGCTGCTCTCTCTGCCTTCCGTCTCACTCGCCTCTCTCATTCATCCCACCGAACCACCGCCGCCTCCTCCTCCGCATCCGCATCAACGCAGCCCCACCCGAGCTCCGACGATCTCGATTCCTCTCTCGGTGACGATCCCCTCGCGGCTTCCAGCGGCCAGGTTTGACAAATTTTCCTCCATTTTTTTTGTTAAAAAAATAGTGATATCTCTTAAGGGATCACCGAGTTTAGAATCACGTGGATAAGATTAAACCCCTCTTTTCCTCAACGCACTCGTCTAAGCAGCACTACTGTCAAATTCAGTACATTTTGCCTGTTTTGGCTGCTTTTCATAATACTGAACTTAATTCTTCAAGTTCATTAATGTATTAGTGGCTGCTGAGTAGATCACGACAGTAGAAAAAGTAATTATCTCAGAATAAGGAAGAAGTTAGAAGTGAACCGAGTTGCAATGTGGTTAAATACAAATGGAAGTTGCAAATTATGGTGATATGGTAAGAGTCAGTTTTACTGGGATTGAACCAGGAATTCATGTTCCATACTGGTTTCATTGAGGTTAAATGTAAAACTGATCAGTTAAAACAATCAACCCAGCTGATATGAATGAAGTTCACATGGATTAAGTCCTAATTAACTGCCTAATTGCATATGAAAGGTGTTTTCTGTTTTTTTTTTAAATGTTCTGTCTACTAAATAAAACCAGCCATGTGCAACTTAGATTAGATATAAGTTTCAACAGAATTGTAGAAACACGTGAAAGGGTACACCTGAAGTGGTGTCATTATTTATTCAGAAGATCCAATTTTCTATAGTTGTAGTGCACAAGGATAGTTGTGCAGAACTCATTACTCATCTATAAAGGATAATATAAACTGAATTAAATTTTTTCATGGTTACAAATGCAAATGAAAGCTGATCCTCTTGTTTCTTTAATGTTTAACAAATGAGATAAATAATAAAGGTCGTATGAATGAAACCTACTTCACCGCACATTCACATAGTATTTTTAAAATATGACTTCCTGATTTAGGACAACTAAGTTGGATTAACTTATTTGACATTCATTTTGTTTTGAAACCAGGTGACTGTTGGTGTGGAGTCAAAATACCGAGTAATCTATCGGCTTGTGAACTCAATTTATGTACTCGGCGTAACAACAGCGGATGATCAGGCACGCGCCGCCACTAATGCTTTTGATTGTATTAACACAGTCAACCAAGCTGTGGCGGTCGTCGTTGCTGCGTGCCGTGGGGTTGATGTCACCCCTGAAAAGGTGGATTTTGTTTCTATTTTATCATGTCTATAAATTTAGACCAGACTACCTGGTTTGTTGGAAATAATATTCGCTCTTATCATGTCAAACAGAAGAACCGACTATTCTGGTTTCTAGACCTCTTTATTGTAAATTCAAATGAATTTGGTCGACATCACCCTGGGCTAATAGCTGATAAAGCATAACTATTGTGACTAGAAGGCTCAGTCCAGCAAAAATTGACAATTGGCTGACTAATAACACATCACTTCCATCTTCTGCTTCTTCTCTGTCATCGTCCTCTTCTTCCTCTATATTTCTCTGCACAGAATTTAATGATAATAGGCTCTTGTTGGTATTGAACTTGGGACGTCTTGCTCCCAAACAATGCTAAATAACAGATTCCTCCAAAATGTCAACTTAGAAAAGATTAACTATCTGAGTTTTTATAACAGGTGCATCGGAAGTACCCTGAGGTGTACTTGGCGCTGGATATTGTCCTACGCGGAGCTGCAGGGTCTGTCAGATTGGCTGCAATTCTGTCATCTATCCATGGAGACAACATTTCAAAGCTTGTTTCGTCTGCACCTGATGCCGAGTCTCGTGTCAGAGGTGCTGATCAATGGTCAGCTCAGATGGAGGCACTTTCGGCTGAGAGGCGGGCCACACTTGAATCATTCTCTGGGGCTACTTTTGAGCTCCCTGCAGAGACGCTTGCTGCTGGTATGTCAAATCTGTTAGTTCCAGTTTTGCAGCATGCTAACATATTCAGTGGGGGAAAAGAAAACAATCTTTCTATTCTTTTTCCCCCTTTTTTTGCTTAGGAACCATATTTCCTTTTAAACCGTGAAATTGTAATTCTTATAAGGTAGCAACTGCAAATTTTGTTTTTCATTGCTGTTGGTCAAATTGTAGGAAACAGAATGTGTATTCAGTGATTTTACTAATCATTATACATTAATAGATAAGCAAAAAAAGAAACTTAAATATTTGATGATCTCTATATTCTTGGATTAAATTTGGACTTTTAAAATGCAAAACATAAGCATGTCAAGTAATAACTTACCTGACACAAATGCATCCTGTGATTTTGATGCCGTTATCTTATACCTTGATAGGTGATGAGGTTGCTGTTGCTATAGCACCCGCAGTTGCAACAGAGGACCAGACACAGAAAGATCAACTCCCTCAATCAACTGATGAATCGACTGAAGAGAAAGACCCATTTGCAGCCAGTGAAAAGCTAAACAAGCCTGAAGAAGCCCTAGTTGGTGGTTTCAAGAAAATAAAGGATCCTACAGCAGATCCGACAGCTTCCTTGGTCGGGCTAGAGGTCACCGCTCTGCCTCCGGCTGAGGCCACCAAACCTACCTTTGTAAGTGTTGAGGGTTTTGAGGGTGACTATGGTGGTATTGAATTCGGTCAAGAAGAAGCCTCCCTTAACGACGCCTTCGAAGGGTTCAATACTGCCTTCGGAGGTGGTCTTGATGCCTCAGAATTCGTGACCACAACAAAAATCAAACCCAAGGGTCCAGGCTTGACGGGTCTGGAGTTACTGGCAACTGGACCCGGTGGGCCTGCTCCAGCTGTGGCTGCCGGGTCCCAGCTTGACGGCTTAATGGCTGCACAGGCAGCTACGGAGATGACAACTCCAGAAATGTATATCCATGAAGAAATCAATGCAGAGTTCAAGGAGTCACTTCTTTCGCGGGTTGGGCTGAAGGGCACGGTTTATTTGCGAACCCTGCCACCCAAAAAGGCTGCAGGGAAGGAGACTGAATTCTCCTTCAGGCTCGAGGGCACGTCTGTAATTAAACGTGCTGCCTTGTTGAACTCGACTGTTAGCAGTCTTGAGAACAATTTGTTCCATGTGCGAACTGAATCCAAGGAGGAACCGATACCTGTTCTGAAGTTTAGCCTGCAACCAAAGCTTACCCCATTGCCTCTGAGGGTGCGGTTATTAAAGCGTCACAGTGGGACCCTCTTGTCAGTGATGATACAGTATGCGTCTAACCCAACCCTGCCTTCACCTCTGACAAATGTCACATTTGCTGTAAAGCTGCCTGTGGATCCCTCACTGTTAAATGTTTCACCTAAGGCAGTTTTGAGCAGAGAGGAGAGGGAACTGAGGTGGCACATACCGGATATACCGCTCAAAGGACCTGCTGGCCGGTTGCGGGCCCGCATGCCAGTTGACCAGGACTCCAGTGAGGGAGAGTTGGATGTTGTTGGTATGGTGAGGTTTTCAGGTCAGAGCCTAATGACCTTGTCCGGTGTCTCGATCCGACCTGCTAGTGAGTCAGTTGTGCAATTCACCGAGGTTAGCCATACCTATTCTACTGGGAACTATTTGTGTCTTTGATTTGGTTCTGATTGGAGGTGATTATTCTTTTAAAAAGTTTCTTTGGTTCTGTTTTTTTTTTGAGGTGCATTCTTGATGTATGTAGAGGGGTTGGTATTAGGAGATAGTGCTTGTGATTCTAATGTTTTTGTTTTGTTCCCTCTCCTTTTGTTTCGTTTAGTATGAATTGTGAGTGATGCTTTTTCTCAGTGTTGAGTTTTCTGTACCATTGTATAAGAAATTAATATCACAAAATATAGTGCTCGTCATCTTTTGTGGTAATTCGTTGCACTGTTTAGATAGTTGTCAAGGAGCCTTTTTTTTTCGTTGGCGGTAACTTCCTGATCAAGTGTGCACAAACACACACACACACACTTAAACTTGTATACATAACCTACAAAAGCACCCATCACAGAAGCACCCATCACAGGTATGCACTAATGCGCACAGATATGTGCATATTTATGTGGATTTGGACACTTGCTGAATTTATTAAGCGGGAATCCTCAAGGTACAAAGTGAAGGTATATATTTCTGTCATGTTATACTGACATGGGCATAATATATATGTGGGGTATCGTATTGATAGCAGTGTTGTAAAAAACGTCCGTTTAGGCCGATTAGTCGGCGGTGATTAAACCATTATGAATTTTTCCGACTAATCGGTCGATTATTTCTGATTATTCTCGATTATTTCCAATTAATCATTTGGCGGTACCTTATTCGTTCGACGACTGCATACCGTTATTGTCGTCATACCGTTATTTACAACAATGATTGATAGTAATACACAAAAACGATATAAGATTTTGCAGCGCTTGGTAGTAATATTCTGTATCCAGACATCACTAGCAAGTTGACAAAGATAAAGAGTCAAGATACTAGTATGAATGCTTTTGGTCCCCGGTAAAATCATTAACGCTTGCAGCACACTCTACAAAGAAGTCATATAATATAATGATTGCTGTTTGTGTCGAATGGCACAGGCTGATAGGCCATAGCATCATGTGATGGCATCTCATTGTTAACCTTTCTAATGTTCATGATTTCTTGCCTTAGTCTTTTTGAACATTTGTCTGGTTGCATTCGGATCGTCTTTTACTTTTCATGTTCTCCTTTAATCTTTTCAATCCAATAAGATACGTATTATAGTATACTAGTAAGATGAAAAGTCGAAACAGTATCTGTCAGTCCGATTTAATGAAGTTTTGATTGAACCAGATAATCATGTTGAAATTGCTCACAATTTGGTGAAAAAGATATAACTCGAATATTGGATTGACACGTAACAGTATAACAAGAAAATTGAGTCAACAAAGATACATTGGAAATAAATAATTGTATATGTAATATTTTATGTAATCTTAATCAATGGCACGGACATATCATTTCACAAGAGGAGAACATGAAACGTGAACTGTTTGTTTAGAGAATAGGTTTACTAAAATACTTCAAGCTAGAACTTAGAAAGCTCCTTGAATTTTCTATTAAATATCTATTGTACTCTAGACCATGCTCATGGGCACAGTAGCAGCCACGGCAACACTCTCCACTGCACGGCAGCTAAGTGATCGGATCAGGCTCCACCCAGCTGAGCTCCTTCGTGTCTCCAAGACCGGGCTCAACAATTTCCTCTTGGCACGCCTTTTGATATCTCTCACATCCATTTCTGATAATGGTGCTCGGACCAGCCCGAATACAAGCCGGTACCACCTTGGCCGAGCCTTTCTCGGCAAATCCATCTGTTTACACTAATTTGTTCAAAATTCTTAGCGAAAGATGACAACATACAATATAACAACGAAAAAGAAATATGATGCCGGATCATGAGAAATTATGAGACTTTAGTTTATCTTAACATCACCTCTTGTGGCGGCTTGAGGCATTTTGGCCTCTTGGCATTGGAAGGAAGCAGTCTACCGGCGAGAAATAATTCATCGGCAATACAAGGTACAAATGGCATTTTGCAAGAGGGATTGTGAAAGGAGAACTCAAATTCATTTGGGCTAAAAGAATAGTTTTGATCACCAGAAACGGTAGGAGACCTAGTTGGAGCACAACCGTCAGAGTCCAAATGGGCGGCCGTGATCGGGAGGTCGGAAAGAGAAGGAGATGGAGAATGAAGTTGGAACATTTTTCGGAAGAGAACAACTGTTTTTTATAGTCTTTCTATCACAAGCCAGTAGGCAAAGACTGCAAGAGGAGCAACTAATCTTTGTATAAAAAATTGTACATAAATAGCGAGGCAGAGAGGGGTGGTGGTTTCCTATTTCTACAGAAGAACATAGAGAAAGCTAGACTGGACTTTGTTTCCCTTTCGAAATCAATAGCTAAGCAGGTTTTGGAAGGTTCTGACATACCTTTTGTACGTCATGTTTCTATTTATTACCGTAAGAAACAAGCAGAACGGGAAATGATATTATATTATCACAATTAAATTTTTTATTAAGACAAGCAACTTCAAATGATACTAAGAACGATTTTTCACCTACTTTAATACTCTCAAGCCACATCTTTTATCTATTTACTTTCTTTATGTCAAATACGACTATAAATATGTCGGAAAAGGTCTTATCAAATATGAGAGAGAACTTTATTCCAACCCGATCAATATTATGAAAATTATCAAGTCAGTCCGTTATCCAATACCGACAATGGCATAGTTAGGAATTTTACCAGGGTAGGCGGAATATATATAGTTGCCAAAATTTTTTTTTTTTCAAAATAATAAAAACTACAATATCAATCAAAATAAATAAAAAGTCAATATATATAATTGAATATCAAAAGATTCAACTAAGTCAAAAGTTTATAACAAATATTCGTTTACATATTAAAAAAGAAATATATTAATGTAGCATAGTCAAGCCAATGGAGGGAGCACTCCTTTACGACCCTTCATATTTTGCCATCGTTGCATAATTCGTTCATCACATACCTCATCAAACAAATCTTTCTCAATATAGGTTACTAAACAATCATTCAAGAATTAATCTCTCATTGAATTTCTTACTCGGTTTTTCACATAATTCATTGCCGAAAATACCCTTTCAACACTAGCCGTAGCCACCGGCAATATCAATGCTAATTTCACTAATTGTACACTAATGGATAAACATTGTGCTTCCTCCTTTCCACCATTTTTTTAGAAAGTTCAACTATGCCCTTTAACTCTAAAAAATCAATATCACTTTGCATATCCATGCGATAATTCTCCAACTGACCATCTAGGACTGCAAGTTCATATTGATTGAAATCAAGGGGATATAATCGAGCTAATTGAACCAACCTATCTTTGTTAAAGGATGAAAAAGAGTTACTCGATTCTAGACATGAAATGCAAATAAGTAGCTCGGTATTAGTTTTTGTGAATCTGTCATTAAGCTCTTGCAATTGCATATCAATAACTGTATAAAACAGTTCAACCCGATAATAATGCAGATTAGTTGTGTTTGTTGCTTGTCTATTTGCTTACCGACATACTTATCCTCTATATTTGGAATGTTTAAATCGTGTTTCACACAAAATGCACACACTTCTTCAAATAATGATTTTCAACTAGCATCCCGCATATCTTGCAAGCGAGATTTAGCAAATTTCACCAAACGCATAGCATTCACCATATCTTGTTCCTTGCGTTGCAAGGCTTGCGACAGATCATGCGTAATGAGTAATGAACTTCTCATGAGATGACAATTGAAAGCAAAATTAAAAGATTAGATGTTAAATAAAATATCAGTCGCCTCACATCGTTGGTCTTTCAGAATCGCATCCTTTTCAATTTCTTCAAGTACACCTATCGTCTTTGAAAATAGTATAATCACACTATTTAATGCTTTAAATGAGAACTCCATCAAGTATTAGATGGATGTGCAAGACCCATTTCTTGGTTCAAACCACTTCCAGTTTCTATCTCCTCATTTGAAACAGCTTCCACAATTCGAATTCTTTGTTTCTCACGTAATTGATCACGTCTTTTACAAGATGCACTCGCAACATTGACAACACAAGAAACCATTTGAAAAAATAAGCCAATTTTGTGATGATTCTTGGGAACATGAACGAGAGTTAATTGAAGTTGATGAGCCCAACAATGCACGTAGTATGCGGACCCGTTCTCCTTCATGATCAATTTTTGGAGACCATTGAACTCCTCGCTCATATTACTAGCTCTATCGTAACCTTGGCCACATAACCTAGAAAAAGTTAGACCATTCTTAACAAATAACCCCTCAAGTGCCACCTTCAAAGACAACGCTGCATTATCGGGAACATGAACGATACCAAGAAACCGTTCAACAACAAAACCACTTTTGTTTACAAACCGAATCACAACTGCCATTTGCTCTTTGACTGAGACATCTCTTGACTCATCAATCAAGACAGAAAACAATTCATTATCAAGCTCTACAAGTATCTCCAATATTGTCTCCTCTGCAGCAGAATTAACTATTTCCTTTTGGGTATCGGGTGATGTCAACTTTCAGTTTTTGGGAGCATTTTCTAGAATCACCTTAGCAATTTGGGGGTTACGCTCTCCCGTATACCTCAAAAGATGAAGGAAGTTACCTTTACTATTAGAGCTTTCAAGCTCGTCATGGCCCCGGAATGCCAAACCTCGTTTTGCGAGAAATCGAGAAACAACCACATAGGCATTTAACTGCACCCAATAATCCATCTGTTGGTTAACACTTACTCTCTCCATGCAAGTTTTGATGATCCGTCTTTCACTCATCAAATCCACACACTTCCTTTGAGCCTGATTGTGCCCACTATTTACATCACCAATGTGATCATCAAACCCTTTCTTACATTTCCAATTTCTATAGCCATCTCCTACGAAGTTTGTTCCTCCACCTGATCCAAGATTTTCGGGTATAAATAAATAGCAACAAAGACAAAATGCCACATCTTTATCAATGCTATATTCCAACCAATTCTTGTATTGATTAAACCAAGAGTTGTTAAACCTTCTCAAACAACCACTTCTGTCTCTTTGAGGAAAATTGTGATTTTTCAGTTGACATGGCCCTTTGCCTAGATAATATCTACGTACAGAATCCTGCTCATTTGGTGGATAATGAGATATGGGTTTCCTTTTAGCAGGATCATAAGGAGGTTGTGATTCTTCAACTTCATTAGAACGATTAGGGCCTAAGTTAGACCCGATTTGTTGTGACCCTTCAACTTCATTAGAACGATTAGGGCCTAAGCTAGACCCGATTTGTTGTGATCCTTGTGAAGATGAAGCAACTGGAACTTTAGATTCCTTCTTATAGAATCTCTTCATTCTCTAATTGACAAATTTAAAGAAAGAAAATCACAAATCAAAAGACTTTCTAAATTGATATGATAACACTTTTCTTTTGCTTTTCATTTCAGAAAAGAAATGCAAAAATATTTAACAATTATGAAATGGTAATATTAAAGGCCAACTAAAGTACAGTTCCATTCGCCTTATATAATTTCTTAATGCAATTCATCTCCATATAGTTCCATTCGATTTCTTACCAATTAGGTTTCTTACCTACTTAATATGCAACTACTCAGATTCAAAATAAAATTAATATACTAGAACCAATGAGTGTACCAACAAAAAGCATAAATTAATGAATTTAATTTGGACATGATGCATGTCAGCAAAGACAAATCTTTCATTTGAATATTAAATTGTACAAATACCCATTTCTAGCCCCAATATTAAATTGTATCAAAAAAAAAAATAGTTCTTGCACGAGACCGGTATTATACCGGTCTCGTGCAAGAAACTTTTTTTTTTTTTTTTTTGGAAACATTTATTTATCTATAGTTCACAACCCTGATAGGATTGGGCCTGTTTTGGGCTGTCGGCTTAGACGAAAGAAACGTTTTTTGGAAACATTTATTTATCTATAGTTCACAACCCTGATAGGATTGGGCCTGTTTTGGGCTGTCGGCTTAGACGAAAGAAACGTTTTTTGGAAACATTTATTTATCTATAGTTCACAACCATGATAGGATTGGGCCTGTTTTGGGCTGTCGGCTTACACGAAAGAAACGCACAGAAAGAGGTGCTCGCTTTTGATTGTTAAAAGGTCCGCGTTGAGAGAACGCCCGTTAGCTTAAATAATCGAGAGAAAACATATACTCTTACCTTGAGATCTCGCTTCACAGCCACTATCAGAGTTTCAGAAAAAAAAAAAAAAAGAGATCTCGCTTCACAGCCATGGCGACTCCGACCATTACACACGTGATCTTTGACATGGATGGTCTTCTCCTCGGTCTCTCTCTCCCTCCCATGTTTATTTTCTCCTATGAACTCGATACTTTGGTACTCCAAAGAATATTTTCAGTGGTCATTTAAGTCTTTTTATTATTTGATATTTAATTCATTGGGTCTTTCCATTTTCAGTTCCTATTTGGTAAAATTAATTTTTGTGGGCTCCTGCTTTAAATCTGAGGTCTAAGCTTGCCCCAAGTCTCGCTTAGATAAGAAACTATTCATGAATGCATTTGCTTCATTTTTGAGATTTAGATGGGGCTCGTCCTTGACACTTGAGAATATTTATTACAAACACATAACTTGTTTGGTATTGTCGATAATTACAAATTAATACAAATTTCCGTGTAACCTTCTAAACTGGTTTTGTATTACAGTCCTGTACCTGTCTATACTATACCATTAATTGGTAGTTTGGTACTGCAAAGCTTGGTACTGTTACTATATATTGCAATATTTTTGCTTGGTTGGAACTTGAAATATTATATAAATGACAAATTAGAGCAGGTCTAGTGTGACACTCTAGTGGGTCAAGAAATACTGACTTGTGACTTGAGCCACCCTAGTTGGGAAATAATATTTGGTCAGGTCTGGTGAAGCCAGGTCAATCTGATGTGTGGCATTTATAAATTATATATTTTTGGGGACATATTATGTTAAATACATTTGTTTTCTCATTCATTAACTAGTCATTGCTGCTTGCTTGAAAGTTCAACATTTTACTAAACAAAAGAATTAAATTAAGCATCAGTCTTGTCAGGTAGGACCTGGCCTGACCCGCAAGGGCCTGACACTGACCCAACCAATTAAGCTCTATATGTGTCTGGCGAACCCATCTGGATCAGATTGAGGATTTCCAGCCCTAGTTCTAATCAATTCTTTTTTTGAGAGAAAAAACTTAAGACAAAAGATTAGAGGTTTCAATTATACAGAAGAAAACAATGGTAAACGGCAACCTATGATGTGAGGAAAAGCTAATTCTCGTGTTATATAATGCAACACAGATACGGAGGGTTTCTACACATTGGTACAGGAGAAGATACTGGAGAGGTATGGGAAGACGTTTGACTGGTCACTAAAAGCCCAGATGATGGGAAGAAAGGCCATTGAGTCAGCCCAAATTTTTGTAGAGGCATCAGGGCTAACAGGTCTTCTCTCTCCTGAGGCTTTTCTAGAAGAGCGAGAAAGTATGCTTCAAGAACTCTTCCCCTCATGCACCCTCTTACCAGGTACAGTATTTTGTTTGAGAAACATTTATGTAATATCAGCCGATCAGCGGCAGGTGGAATATTTCATGCTTTTCAGGTCATGCTTCTCAGAACCAGTCTCTGCTACAGTACTGGCAACTATGCGTCTAATCCAAATTGATATGTACCAACTACCAAGCTTGTGCTGAAGCAGGCAATTCACCATTTCTACTATCTGGCTTCACCTTTTGACCTGAGCAGGTTTTGGTCCAATACTTACCCCTAAAGCTTCTCAAAGCCAGTACGTAACCACTGGTAGCAGCTGACCAAGGTACAGGATTGAAATATGGTACATTATAACTGCAGTGGTACACACTATGTACCAGTTGGAATCTGATTTGTATTACAGTAATCAATCTATCAGTAAATTTAGAGTCCATATCCAATTCAGTTTCATTTGATCTGTAGTGTAATGTCCAGATACTTGTTGTACATAAAAAGAATTCAATTACTACCTGCAGTGAACCAGTAACGTCCAGTGCTTTTATGTACCATTACCATTAATTACCTCTTCATATTGACTGAGTGAGTTGATTGCTACTGGCGGTACATAAAAAGGATACAATCTGGGATTGGGCTTAAAAGCACAAGTGTCGTCCATGTGTCTATACCCAACCTCTACTAATTTCTCTTTCCTATATGATACAGGAGTAGAACGGTTACTGAACCATCTTCATGCAAAGGGGATCCCGATGTGTGTGGCAACCGGGTAATCTTGCCTTCTCTCCTTTTCTTTCTCCATCTTTTTTTTCTTCATAATTAATCTTTTTGTCTTGTCAGATCTCATGCGAGGCACTTTTTGTTGAAGACTCAAAATCATGGTAAAATATTTTCCCTGATGCATCATGTGGTGAAGGGTGATGATCCTGAGGTGAAACAAGGGAAGCCATCCCCTGATGTGTTTCTTGCTGCTCTTAGAAGATTTGAGGTACTGAATAAAAAAATATATATAAGAGATTCTGTTTTGATTGGCTGATAAATTATAGCTTTCCGTTTATAAAGATTTTAACTTATTTTATCAGGGGAATGTAGATGCTAGTAGTTGTTTAGTATTTGAGGATGCTCCAACTGGGGTAGCTGCTGCTAAAAATGCCGGGATGTGAGTTTCTCTCTCTGTCCACCCCAGAAAAAGAATGAGCTAAACATATAAATATTTGCAAAAAGCAGCCGATTTTGTGGTATGTATAAGGAGCACCACAAGTAGAATGAGCAATGAAAGTGTATCAATAAAATCAGAAAATCACTACTTTGCCCTTTATGGTTTAATGATTTATCCATCACAATCATATATTTTTGTATGTACTTTAAATTCATATCCTTGTATACATTCTATCCTTCTTATTCTTCATCTCATATCTCTACACATCATTTGCACAGTTGAAATGACCATTAATAACATTTTGAGATAATAGAAGTAAAATCTGTTTAAAACACAAATTGTAGAGACAGAAAAGTTCTTTATCAGATTTTAGTGTCCATTAAAACTGTGAGGTTTGCAAGCACCAATATACATGGGTGTTTTTCTTCAAACAAGGACAAATGGTGGCTGTACTTCATAAATCAGCTGCATTTTTTGTTTTCATCTTTACTGGATTATTAAATGTCCCAATTTGCATTCGAGTACTCTTCTTCTTTTTGTTTGTATATGCTGTATTACAGGTTCATTTTCTTTCCTTTTCTTTTTCTTTTTTTTTGGGGTGAGATGGGGGAGTGGTTCTAAAGAAATATTTTGTAATCAAGTATGAAGCAAATTTAATGCAAAAGTTATTTTGTTTGATTGAAATTATTAATGAAATTGCTACAAATGGAACAAACTGTAGGTCGGTGGTGATGGTACCAGATGCAGCACTGGATGTATCCTATCAGAAACAAGCTGACCAAGTTATTAGCTCTCTCCTGGAATTCCAGCCCCAATATTGGGGATTGCCTCCCTTTGAAGATTAATAATAAATAGTGAATAAGAAATAAGCCAGTTCTCATTTCTTAGGTGATATTTTGTTACCTGATTATTGTTTGGCTCATATATCAGTGAGCTAACTGACGTACTGAAAGTTCCTGGATATCTTTAGCTTTTGTATAATAACTGGCGGTTGTCCTGCTCAGCTTATAATAAATTATACTTGGTAACATTTTCAATGATGGTTTTGTAATAATTAAGCTGTTCAGGTTGAATATTTAAGTTATAACCTTTCATGACGTTATTGGATTCAAGACCAATAAGTAAAAGCATTAGCATCCTATCTAGCGTAAAATATCCAATTCAAATCTCCTGCCGCTTCTGTCCTCACAAATAAAGTATTAATATAGGGTAATTATAATTTCTTCCATCTATCCATCTCTCATTTCATTTTCCAACTAACTTTATATTTTAACTATAATTATAACTACTATTTTTAACAATATTTATTTCTTTCATCTTTCTCTTTTTCTCTTTCACCTTCGTTTTTTCACTTTCACCTCCATTTTCTTCTCTCACCTCATTCTCCCACCTCCTCCTCCATCTTCCACCTTCGCCTCCCACCTCCCTCTCTTACCTTCGCCTCCCTCACCTCACCTCACCTCACCTCCGCCTCTACCTTCGCATCCCACCTCCTCCTCCGCCTCCGTTTTTCCATCGATAAGCTCCCCTCCCTCTTCCACCTCCCACCCTCTCCCACCTCGAAATGGTAAATACAATAAACTCCCTCCCTCTTACACTTTCGCCTCGGTTTTTTTCCTCTATACCTGCTGCTCCCGCTCCAGTGAACATTCTGCCAGAGATCATCCGTCACTCCATCCCAATTAAGCACGCCTCTGCCAGGAATGAATACTTCAAAGTGTATGGATGAATACTTCAATGTGTATGAATGAATACTAGAGCATGTCTCTACCAGGTCAGATCCGTCACTGTCAATCGTATCAAAATAATTTGTATATGTATATGCAATTAATCCCTTTTATGTTTATGTTCTCATTCCTCATTAAGTAGCGAGTTTTGTAAATAACAAAGCTTTATTAATTGTGAATTAGGCCACTGTGTATTAAATAAATAACATATAAATAAATTTTGAAAAAAAAGAGAGATATATGAATGAATACTTGATGTCTTAGAGATGAATACTTCAATGTGTATAAATGAATACTTGCGTGACAAGATATTAATATTTGTGCAACAGACAACTCGAAAGTATGTCATCATGGATCTCATTTGCAAGATAAAAATATGTAGAAAACATTCATGGTTTTAGATTTGCAAAATTCTTCATAGATCGTCAAAAATATTGGTTAGATTGAACGGAGAAAAAAAAAACACACCTCTAAAAACATGTAAAAGATGGATGAGTGATGTTCCAGTTTTTATATTTGCACTTACACGATGAGGATTAATACTTTCTCAATAAGAGATGAATACTTGTGCAACGGACAACTCGAAATTATGTCATCATGGATCTCATTTGAAAGATAAAATTATGTAGAAAGCGTTCGTGGTTTTAGATTTGCAAAATTTCTCATAAATCGTTAGAAATATTGATTAGATTGAACGGAGAAAAAAAATCACCTCTAAAAACGTGTAAAAGATGGATGAGTGATGTGTCCAGTTTTTATATTTGCACTTGCATGACGAGGATGAATACTTTCTCGATAAGGATGAATGATTGTACAACGGACAACTCAAAAGTATATCATCATGGATCTCATTTTAAAGATAAAATTATGTCAAAAATATTCGTGGTTTTAGATTTGCAAAATTTATCACTGATTGTCAGAAATATTGATTAGATTGAACGGAGAAGAAAAAATCTCACCTCTAAAAACGTGTCCAGTTTTTTTTTTTAAATACTTGATATATTAGGTGTGAATACTTTATGTGTTATATATAGGGGTGAAAACGGGTCGGATATTATCCGACCGAATTCGGATTCGTATTCGAATTTTTCGAATTTGGATAGTCGGATATGGATAATTTGCGGATACGAATACGGATACGGATACGAATTCGGTTTTAATTTTGGAAGCGAATACGGATACGGATTCGGATAATTATCCGAATTCGGATACGTTGATTTTTCGGATATCGAATTTTTCATTTTTCGGATATATTTTTCGGATAATCAGATAATTTTTCGGATATCCGGATTTTTGAATTTTTCAGATAATTTTTCGGATATTCGGATATAGGTGGAGTCCGCCTGTAATAGAAATAGAGAGAGAAGAATTAAGAGGTGGGATATGTGTGGCCATCCGTGAGTAAGAAGTCCTGCCATGAGACTCCATCGTCATTCAAACTACATCTTTAATTTTTATTTCTCTCATTAAGTTAAATCTTAGGTTTAAAAATCCATAATAAATTTTTAAAAATACTAATAATCATTTTTTTAATTATTTTCTCATTTAATTAATTGAGTTTTGATGTAATTTATTATTTATGATGGGTCATTTTAATTTTATTAAATAACACATTAGTTAATTATTTTGTTCTGATTTCAAATGTGGATACTTGTTGTTTTACAATTAAAATTTTTAATTCACTCCACAGCTGTTATACAATCTTGTTATAATATATATATCCAAATTAGAAATTCAATTTATATCCGTATTCGTATTTGTATTCGACTAATATTCGATTCGTATTCGTATCCGATTAATATCCGATCCGTATTCGTATCCGATTAATATCTGATTCGTATCCGTATCCGAAAAATAAAAACAGATACAAATATGGTTTTATCACTATCCGATCCGTATTCGATCCGTTTTCACCCCTAGTTATAGATTAATACTTGATGCATTATAGATGAATACTTGCGCGCGCCAGTTATAAAATCTTTCAAATATTATGTGGTCCCAAAATAGTAAGTGGTCCCCCTAGGTAGTTAGTAGTTATTGAAGTAGTTAATGTCTGGGGGATGAAATGGGGGATTGTTACAGGGGGATAGCTAGATGCTCCCATTAATATATTTTGGTGCAGTAAGCTGCAATGTAGCTTGAAATTGACCCACGCCTGTGCTCAAGGTCAAAATCTGTGAGATAACCAGTTGCCACTAGGAAAAAAAAAGAAAAAATTATAAGGAACCCTCCACTCCCATCCCTCTATTTTTCCTGCACTCTCTCTTCCTTAACTGCCATATATCTCCCACTAATTTCACTAAAAGTTTCATTTTATCCCCGCATTAAATTACACTGCCATTTAATACCAATCCCCGCATTAATTATGCCTTCCTCTAATAACAATTCCCGCATTAATTATTTCTTTAAAAACAATCTCCGCATTAATTATACTGTTATCTAATAACAATCCCCGCTAATAAATGCTTATCTGTTAATTGATATTCAAAAAAGTATTTATCATTATTTCTTAGAAGTATTTACACTTGTAACATAGAGTATTTATCATTATGTCTGAGAATATTTATCATTGATATTTTACTGTAAGTTGCAATTATATCTGAGAAGTATTTATCTATGTAATACAAAGTATTTATCTATGTAACATAAAGTATTTATCATTATGCATGAGAGTATTTATCATTAATGTTTTACTGAAAGTTGCAAGTATGCATGAGAAGTATTTATCCATGTAACATAAAGTATTTATCCATATAACATAAAGTATTTATCATTGGGTGAGGGGATTGTTTATTTAATAGTCTCCAGTTGTGCGGGGACAATTCAAAAAAAAAGGAAATTTTGTGCAGGGATAATTAATGGATTGATTTATTCTTTCATAAATAAAGATCATTACATAGGATTTAGAATAATTATACTAATCCCCCCACCCCTGTCCCCCCATTTATCCCGCATTCTCTCTCTTCCTTAACTGCCATATATCCCCTCACTTATTTTACTAAAAATTTCCATTTATCCCCACATTAAATTAGACTGTCATTTAATACTAATCCTCGCATTAGTTATGCTTTCCTCTAATAACAATTCCTGCATTAATTATTCCTTTAAAAACAATCCCGCATTAATTATACTGTTATCTAATAACAATCCCCGTTAATAAATATTTATTTGTTATTTTTGAGAAGTATTTATCCATGTAACATAAAGTATTTATCCATATAACATAAAATATTTATTATTATGTCTGAGAGTATTTATCATTGATGTTTACTGTAAGTTGCAATTATGTTTGAGAAATATTTATCTATGTAACATAAAGTATTTAGCAATGTACCATAAAGTATTTATCATTATGTCTAAGAGTATTTATCATTGATGTTTTACTGTAAATGCAGTTATGTTTGAGAAGTATTTATCTATGTAACATAAAATATTTATCTTTGTAACATAGAGTATTTATCATTATGTCTTAGAGTATTAATCATTGATGTTTTACTGAAAAATTGCAATTATGTCTGAGAAGTTTTTATCTATATAACATAAAGTATTTAACATTATGTGTGAGAAGTATTTATTATTAGGTGAGGGGATTGTTTATTTAATAGTCCCCAGTTGTGCGGGGACAATCCAAAAAAAAAGGAAATTTTGTGCGGGGATAACTAACAAGTATTTATGAGGGGATTGTTTATTTAATGGTCCCCAGTTGTGCGGGGACAATTCAAAAAAAAAAGAAATTTTGTGTGGGGATAATTAATGTATTGCTTTATTCAGTCATAAATGGAGATCATTGCATAGGAATTAATACTTTGCAAATCCACGATAAATACTTTGATGTTTCAAGTTAAATACTAACAGTTTCTGCGGAGTATTAATGATTTGAGCAGTCCCCCCATGACTTTTTTGGCAGTTTGAGCTGGATTTTTTGCGGGGATAGACTTGCGGGGATTGTTATCATCATCCTAGGATTTAATACCTGACAAATTCAAGTTAAATACTTTGATGCTTCAAGTTAAATACTAACAGTTTTTTAAACACTCATTAATGATTGAGCGGTCCCCAGTTGTGCGGGGACGATTCAAAAAAAAAAATTTGTGTGGGGACAATTAATGGATTGATTTATTCTTTCATAAATAGAGATCACTGCATAGGGTTTAATACCTGACAAATTCAAGGTAAATACTTTGATGCTTTAAGTTAAATACCCGTAGTTTTTTAAACGCTCATTAATGATTGAGCTGTCCCCCCATAGTTTTTTTGGCAGTATCTGCGGAGATAAATGCGGGGATAGACCTGCAGGGATTGTTATCATGATCCAAAAAAAAAACCTTGTGCAATATTATGGTAAGCGAGAAGGAATTGGGCTGAGCTGAGTTAGACTTCAGCCGAGTCAATCACGAGTCGAGCCGAAATAGCTCATTAATAGTTTGTTTGTGATGTGAGCTGCACATAAACCAAAGATTTTCATCAATTGTAGTGTTGTGAATTATATGTAATCCAAAAAAAAAAAAAAATTCATTAGTGCGATCCTCGAGTAAATTAAAATTATAAGAAAGTTATAATAGGAGTGCTTGAGTACTAAGAAAAAAAAAACCCTGTTTTGCTCAAGTTATATTTTGCTCAAGTTATACATGTAGTTCACAACTTCCATCAGTTTTGCTCAAGTTATATTTTTTTTTTTTCGAAATTTTCTTTCACGAGTTATGCTAATTATATTCAATTAACGAGTATTATGACCTTAAAAAAACTAGTATTATACTACAGGAGAAGGTATTTTCATACTAATCCGAAAATTACTATTTTATTCTTATTCTCATCTACCAATATCAATTACTCTATTCTTACACTAATTTTGGCACGATCCAAACGTACTGTCACCAAGATCCAATTGGACTAATCATTGATTCATTGTAATGTCAAGATCCAAACATAGAGATCAAACGGTCCGATTACCAACCACTACCTAAAAAGATCCAATTGGTTGGGTGTTGACCAGTCAGGTGCTGAGATTCCCTGATGCGCATATTCCTTTTTAAAATGTGGAAAAACATTTTCTTTTCTTTTTTTGCTGAAAAAACCAATGTTAATGGAGAATGAAAGAGAGAGAGAGAGAGAGAGAGAGAGAGAGAGAGGCTTCTAATATTAACATTGTCGACATCTGGACCGACGGCAATGTTGACTCCAATCATAACCCATGTCATTTTTGACATGGATGGCCTCCTACTCGGTACACATACCTCTCGCTCTCGATCTATTTTTATTCGTCTCCATAAAAGCACCTCTTTTATAATAAAGTAAAGTGTGTTATCCCTCAGTCGAGGAGAATATTACTCAGTGCAATTAGGCAATCTGAAGGAATTAAGAAGTGTTAGTAATGGTGTTTAGTTGTTTACCAGACCATGAATGATCTAGAGGGCAATTTGAGGAAATTAAAAAGGAATGGTAAATAGTGGTAGAGAGAAGATAACAGAAAAAGGATCTCCGTTTTATTCATCCATCAACAAGTTCTTACACAAACGAACAAACAAAAAAGAAATAACATAAATGCCATTTATTGTTATCAATATCTGACACCATTCTTTAATATTTCTTCTCCGGTGGATGGGCTGCTGCACTTTTCCATTTAAGTCCTTTCTTTTACTGTTGATGGACCCTCTCTGACAGAACATTCAAATTTGTTTTACTGCATTCCCTCTAACTGTTACCAGCCTAAGTCCCTTTCTCCCTGCAAACTGTATAGCCAATGGTGTGCTTTGCATCGACATTTCTCTAAGTTTATTCTAATTTCTATTATGTCTTAAGACATCACAGTCATTTTGTAGAGGGATGTTTAGTTTTACAATAATATGAGTTTTCCATTCATATTTTTTAGATCTTTTTGTGAGAAAAAGTTCTCCATTCATATTTAAGAGAGATATTAGTTCAAGTGACATAAATTAATTGGTACATTGCCAACATCAAAAACAACTATTGTGGTATTACATGATATGCTTCAAAACCTCAATTAATGACAATCAATGCAAAAAACGGAACAATGGATTGCAAATTAGGGGGGACATTTTTATACTTAAAATAGAATCAGGCTAGGCCAATGCAACTTGCTATTAATTGGGTCAAGATATACTGAGCCAGACCTGGCCCTTCAACTTACCTCTTGATTCGGGTTGGCTCACGGCAACCCGATGGTCAGCACCAACAAAGTTATTGGACAGATGTTGCGTTATGTTACATATATTTTAATTTTATTAAACAAAGATATTAGCCCAATTGGAAGTTTTCAATTAGAGAAAAAAATCGAAGTTAAACACTAAACTTTTTATATTGAACTTATCCTTAGTTCCTTATCATCCAGTGGAATAAAAATCCTTTAACAAAATACTGTCGACTTTCCTTATTGTAGTCATATTAAATAAAAATTCTAGAACTGAAGCCTAACACTTGTTTAAGCTGCATTGCAGATACAGAGAGGATTTACACACTGTTAAATGGGAAGATACTCGAGAGGTATGGGAAAATTTTTGACTGGCCACTACAAGCCAAGATGATGGGAAAAAGGACCATAGAGTCGGCCCAAATTTGTGTCAATGAGTCTGGCCTATCTGGCATTCTCTCTCCTGAGGCATTTCTGAAGGAAAGAGAAGGGATGCTTCAAGAGCTGTTGCCAACTTGCTCCCTCTTACCAGGTACCTGATCTTTCACTCGATTGAAAGGTCATAGCAGTGAAAGGTGGTTATGCAATTGGTATTGGATTTGGCATTGCTCATATTAGGTGATGGTATAAACTATGGACTTGTTGTAACTGAACTTGGAAGTGGAGTACTGCGTAAAATTTGCTGTACCAGACGTATACATAACCAGGAAAATTGTGTACAACAAGCGTCCAGAAACTCTCATCACCATTTAAGTTCTTGATTCTAACATGTGATCAGGATCCTTCTGACAGTACTGAACCGCATTGTAGCTGTTAGGCATAGGTTTAGCATTATTGGATTCCTATACTGAATAATGGTTAAAGTATACACAATGTACAAGTTGGAACCTCGCTAAAGCACCAGTCAGGTTTTGTATTTATATGGTCCTGCAAAGAACCAGGCAGGCCTTTAAGTCTTATGCTATGCGTCTCGGGATTTTTTGTGCAGACTGTTTTAAGCTAGGTTTGGTGGTTTGTACAAAGGATAACAATCTTAGATCTGGGTTTTATACCAGTATCTTCTGGATGGCTTGTAACCAAAAGTATTTTGTTTACTTGTATATATTTTACAGGAGTAGAACGCTTGGTGAACCATCTCCATGCCAAGGGGATACCTATGTGTGTCGCCACAGCGTACTAACCCTTTTTCTCTCGTATTTCATCACTTATTTTTTGGTTCATAATTCATACTTTTGTTTATTGTAGATCTTGCACCAGTCATTTTCTATTAAAGACTCAAAACCATAGTAAAATATTTAAAATGATGCATCATATTGTAAAGGGAGATGACCCTGAGGTGAAACAAGGAAAGCCAGCCCCTGATATTTTTCTTGCTGCTCTTAGAAGATTTGAGGTATTAATTTGAATCTCACTTGCTAATTGTCTAAGATGTATTGTTTTTCTGTTTTATAAAAGTTTGTATGTTTTCAGGGCATAGTTGAGGCTAGCAACTGTCTAGTTTTTGAGGATGCTCCTTATGGGATAGCGGCAGCTAAATATGCAGGAATGTGAGTCTCTCTCTCCCTCTTTTTGAGAAATTTGGCAGATGCTACTTCTTCCCCCCACCCCCAATCAACACCCGAAGCTCAAGCCTTATTTAAGTATATGGACTTCTTTTGCAGAGGATGCTTTAACTAGCATGGTTATGAACTGGACACAGTGGCAAATTTATATGACCAGTTTGCCTCAATTCTGTACTATGATTTTTACAAAAATTGGGGTGTGTTGTTCAAAGCAACATTCTGTTTGTTGCCAATGATGGTTGTGACTGCTGCTGTGTATCCATTTTTTCATTGGGGAGGGGTAGGATAAATCAAATCATAAATCCCCAGATTTCTGTTTGAATTATTATTATTGTTATTGTTGTTGGGTTTTTTTTGGAGATATGAGAAAATTTAAAAGCAAATTACTTTGGTTAGCTGTTGTTATAAATAAATTTATACAGAGTAAACAATTATAGGTTAGCGGTGATGGTACCAGATCCAAGACCGGATATTTCATATCATGAAGGAGCTGACCAAGTCATTAGCTCGCTCTTGGAATTCAGTCCCCAAAACTGGGGACTGCCTCCATTTCAAGATTAAAATGAATAAGTGGGAAATAATTGAACTTCTGATTTGTTTAGTGATTATTTTATGCATTTTATTGTGAGGCTAATTTATTTTGGCGAGTTTGCTGGAACTGAAACCGCCCAGAAGTCCCTTTACAATTTGTTGGTTGTAGCTTTAAAGAACTTTTTATAGCATAAAATTAAAAGATCATGTGTTTAATTTAGCTTGTTAAGTGTTTACTGAAGTTATGCTCTTTCATAAGGCTGTCTGCTTTGGAAGTAAAAAAAATGGTTGGATACTTGAATCAACAACTGCAAAATTACATGTTCTCAAATTTAATTTGTCCTTTTAAAACAGAAACATGCTATATTATTACTTTTGTTTTCTTCATTTTTTTTTAATCTTGGTATGGTCAATGTCAATCATTTCCTGATACATAAAGACCAATCCTTCAGGCGAATCCTTGGTCAATAACTCTCCAAAATAAACTAAAAGGAGCGACATAAGATCCTTTTCCATACAAATACAATTAGGGCTTGCCTTAAAAATCCTGTAAGAGCACAATTAAGATATCCAGACATTTATTGTTTGAATTACTTCCTAATTATCCAATTATTTATAGGAAATTAGGTATTGTTCGGTCAATAACTTTCATTTACCATATAGTGTGGTCATGAGATATTAAATTTACTGATTGGATGGTTGAGAAGTCCTTGGGATCTAATCAGTAAATTTAACTGATTAAATTTAATACTACATTTGAAAATGACATTTTTGTTCTTCTGAAAAACACCTCTGATTTGAGATGTATCATAACATGGGATGATGTACAGTAAAGTTGGATACATCATAGGTAGGAGATGCTTAGATCAAGACACTTATAAATAGACTCCATGTAATTGTAATCAAATCATATAAGAATATTACAAGGTTCATTGACTTCATTCTCTCTTGAGTTCCTCTCTCCCTTCAGAATTTTTGTGTATAAGGTATTGACATTTTCTTGACTCAAAATAATGCTCTGCAAAATTAAAACAATACATACACACTGACTAGGAAGACATATTTGGGTGCAATTATCATCTTTAAAGAGAGCATGGATTTTGAAAATTTGTTCAATACCATCATACCAGTACTGGTACTGATGATATTGGATAACCAGGATTAGCTAGAACCTGATTACAGAAAGCATGAATACATTGTTGCATTGATCACTAAGCACTAGTCTTATGGTGCTCTAGTAACTAGTCCATTTTAGTTATTGATAGTTCTCTGGTAAATGCTATACTAGTAGGGCTCTACAGTTGGGATTATAGACAGCGCGACAATGGTCTGGGTCAGGTTGGCATTTTTATATTTAGAAAGGAAACACCATGGATCCAATACGACCCTTAGTGGAGTGAATAAAAGTTGCCTTCACCAGCCCTCTAACAGAGCTGCTCAGACCTAACTGAGTCCAGTCAGCCTGGTGACCTAGTAATGCTAAATTGTCAAATTTGCTCGGATTTGGGCACATGGATGATGATATTTTTTCAGATCTTTTTCAATGAAAAATTGAACTTAAAATTATTTTAACCTTGATATTTAACATCAGTGCTTCAGCAATTGGAAAACCAAAGAAGACAACAAAAGAAATTGAAAACACAAAGTATCAAAAAGGAAAGCTTGATCTTTTGTTGTGATCCTCAATGCAGATACATAGGGGCTTTCACAGAGGTAAATGGAAAGATACTAGAGAGGTATGGGAAAGAGTTTCACTGGATTCTTAAAACCAAGATGATGGGAAAGAAGCCCATCAAGGCTCCGAGTTTTTGTTGATTGGTCAAGCTTAACATGGCTTCTTTCTCCTGAGGAATTTTTCAAGGACAGAAATGATGCTTGAAAAGCTCTTCCCCTCTTGCCTGGTAGGTACAATACTAGTGTCTAGTACAGTACATATACCACAAAGTAACGCATTAACACTAAGGATCGACTAACTATTCTCCATTCTTCTCCAATTAATAACTATATGTGGGGCCGCTCATTAACTGTATATCATTAATTACTTTGAGAACCATCTAATATTTAATAGATTTTACAACTGATGCTCGCAAATATGAATACCTATGTACACAAGTGTTAATATATACATTAAGTATTCATACCTAATATATCAAGTATTTCAAAAAAAAAAATGGATACATCACACACTTATCTTTTACATGTTTTCAGATGTAGTTTTTTTTTTCTCCATTCAATCTCGCTAATATTTTTGACAATTTGCGAGGAAATTTGCAAATCCAAAACTATGAACGTCTTCTAGGCAATTTTCTCTTTCAAATGAGATCTATGATGACGTACTTTCGGGTTATCCGTCGTGCAAGTATTCATATATTATCGTGAATACCTTGCTGTGTAAGTATTCATACCTTGTCGAGCGAGTATTCATACCTCGTCGTGCAACTATTCATACCTCATAATGCAAGTGTAAATAATTCATGTCCGAAGTGTTTGTACCTAACATATTTTATCAATTTTTTTTCATATGGCACTGGATAACGTTTGAAAATATTAATATTAAATATTGCAGGTATTTATACATCGTCATGCAAGTGTTAGTAACTAACATAATCTATGAAATTTTTATTTTTATTTCCATATGGCACAGAATGATGTATAAAAAGATTAATTCCAAATATTGCAAGTATTCATACTTCGTCATGAAAATGTTAATAGTTTATGTATCAAGCGTTTTATCTAAAAGATTTTATCAATAGTTTTTTTTTTTCTTATGACATCAGATGACGTTTGAAAGTACTAATATCAAGTATGCAAGTATTTATACCTTCTAATGTAAGTGAAAATAATTCATGTATCAAATATATGTATCTAACAAATTCTATTAATTTTTTTCCCATATGGCATTGAATGATATATGAAAGTATTAATATAAAGTATTGTAAGTATTTATACATCTTTATGAAAGTATTAATATCAAGTATTATAAGTATTCATATCTCGTAATATAAATATTCCTACTTATAACTGAAATATGAATTGTTACGTTAAAAAGTATCTTAATTTAATATTGTTTTACCAATTACTATGTTTGGTGCTTGATTTTATTAATAAGTAATATGGAAAGTATTCACACCTGTGCATTTATTTACTAATATTTGTGATGTAGACTATATTGGATGGATACATGTACGGATATCGTATCAGATATGATACGGATACGACAGTACGACAATTTTTAAAAATCTAGAATATAATATAGCTATTATATATATTATTTTTTATTATTTTAATTCTATTATTAATTCAACACGACAATACAAAAAAAAGTTGATAAAGTTTGATGATTTTGCTATGATGCATCTCACATTTTTTTAAAGAAAGGCCAAAAAGCCATCTATATTAAAATCACCACCAAGCAATTAATCAGAAATAGTCGGTTATAATCGGATAATTAGCCGATTAGTTAGAAAAATTCATAACAATTTGGTCACCGCTAATGATTAATTGCCATTAATCGTTAGACTTTTTTTTTACAACACTAATCACAATATGTGAGAAATGATCTATAGAAAAAATTATTTCAAAAGAAAATTATTGAAAGCAAATCCGGATCAACTCAGGACTTTAGATCTAATAGTCGGTCCACAAGAAAGTAAGTAATCAAGGTAGTTGAATATGAATCAATTTCAGCACTAAATACGAACCAAATCTCTTCTAGGTAATTTCTCTCTTCATTGATTTTTTTGTCATTTTTTGCTTTCATAATCGAATTAGATTGGCACGATGCACGGAGTGTTGTTGGGTATAAAAAAGTAGGAAAGATTCGAAAGTAATTAATCAAGACATATTAGATTATTGGATAAAGTCAACATGGGAATACAAGAATCGATAAAGTTTGGAGCGTGCAACTTGATTTTTTTTTTTTTTCAAGCTTGATCGTTAGGAGTTTGGACAGATAGAGACAAAATTGGTAGTTACGAAATTTAAAAAAATTGGAAAGATGAGAGATGAGAGATAGACCGTTAGTACTTGGGGGACATTTGAGGGGTTGAAAATGGGGGAAATAAATCTTTATCCTAACACTAAATCATGAATTTACATCCAATCATCAGCAGCAACACTGCCAATTTCAAATTATGTTTCTTTTTTTTAAGGGAATCGAATCTCCTGCCCCCAGGGTCACTGTTAGTAGGCCCCACCTCTAAATCCTAAACTCTAAATCTTAAACCCGGCCCCATCCACCCTAAACTCGATCCCATCCCGCAGTGACTGAGGGAGCAGGAAATTCCTGCCCCCCGAGGGACAGGTGATCTGCTCCCTTTTTTAAGTACAACGATATTGGATTCGTCTATAAATGATGATAAATTTGGATTTTTACAAAGACAGAGAAAAATACCAGAAAGGTACTTCGAATAATAAATTTATGAATTCGGTTGCAGGAATATGGGGATGGTACCAGATTCGAGATTGGATGTATACTATCATTGTCAAAATAAATTTTATGAAATGCCGTTACAGGTATAACATTCATGTGATTATATTATCCTATTTATTTCGAAGAGACAACCTTCATGTAATTATTATTTTACGATTTTGTTTGAATATTATTATTCTGATTTGCTTTCTTATCAGCTCGTTTTTCTTATATTATTCTTTCTTTTATTAAATCTTAAATTATTCCTAATATCTTATGTTTGAAATATTGCGTCCCCGACTTTCCTTCTTTCAAATAACACGGGGCACATTTTGCATTGGTGCATAGAACCATGACCGTTCTTTCACCAGCACGCAACATCTGCGCATCGCAAGATTTAGAAAGCCCAAAATACATTTAGAGGCTATACCTATTTAAGAGTCCAAAGAATAGCTTATGATGAATTTTTAAACAAGATATTAAAAGGAAAAAAAAAAAACAAAAAACATCAACTTCTATAATTGGTATGAGGGCAAAGATTTTTGCTCTCCTCCTCAAAAATCTTTTGGATGGGATCCCACAATCGGAATTTGCGTGAACCACCCCTTCCATATTCTAATTTTACCAAACATCTCTGAGGTAACGTCCTTCCATTTGGAGACTCTTCACAAAGCTCTCAGTCTTTGAGCTATCCATTGCCCCCTATTAAAAAGAAACACGCTCAATCAACAATAAAATAAGCAGAGGTTCTCAACTTTTTTAATTTAGTACATCAGAAGAGTTCAACTATTTATGCATATACGATACCTGTTCTTGAACAATGGTATGAAGAACACGGTGTACATCTCTAGCCATTCCCTTGGCATCTCCACACACATAAACATAACCGCCTTGAGAAATAGTATTCCAGATCTCAGGGGCCTATTTAGAAAAGAAAAGCCTATGGTTAGACATACTTGACAATCCCCAATTACTCGACAATCCCCAATTTCCGATGTCTTTGACTTCCTCTTTTTTTAGCTAATGTTTAATTGTAGATGAAATATACTCCATGTAAATGTGCTAACCTTCTCAGCCATTTTGTGCTGTACATATTGTTTGGTAGGGCCCTCACGAGAAAAGGCAACTATTAGCTCAGAAAGTGCTCCTTTTGCAACAAAGTTATCCAGCTCCTCCTCATATATGTAGTCCTACATTTCAATTAATTATTTCCGTCAGAAACTGATGGTTAAACGTCCAGCTTTGTAAAAACCAATCTTAAATAAAAAGATACCATATTGCGGTTTCTGCAACCAAAGAAAAGAACAGCTTGACCGAGCTCAATACCAGATTCCTTCAAAGCCAACCGCTCCTGAGAAATCAAAAGTACAAATTGGGATAAGACAGATTACTAAACTGCAGAAACTTTCAAGAATTGACTGACAACTCAGCAAGTAAAAATTGAGATGAGGAGAACTGCAAAACTGCACATAATTTTACAGAATTGATGACAGCTCGGCAACTAGGTTCGAACGTATACCTGTAAGAATCCTCTGAAAGGTGCAAGGCCAGTGCCAGGACCAATCATTATGATTGGAACCTTAGGGTCTGTTGGAAGTTTGAAATTTGATTGTCTGACAAAAATGGGGGCCCAGCTGCAGTCATTGCTTTCCTCCAGTGGAGTTGCATTCTGTAAAATTATGAAATATGAAAGTTGCGAATCAAGTTTTATAAAATCAAACAATGTCAGTACTTGCTATCCTAATATTTTATATTACTACTAGGGTGGGAGAATGACTTTCAAAGCATTTACAACTTCAATTTAATGTGGTCTATAGCAAGGTCTCATTTACATTTTATAGGAGGGTATAATATTCAAATTACTGATAACTATAAATAATAAACAAGCATAAGAAACAAAAAAAAAAAAAAAAAAAAGAGAGGTGACCAAACAAGATGCATCACAAGCACCAAAAGATAAAAAAAGAAAAAACAAAGAATAATCTTCATAGAAGGAACCTTCTTTGCTAGCAAAATGAATAAATAAATTACCTTCATCCAAGTAGAGCAAATTCCTTTATGAACCCTGCCAGTCGGTGTGGTTTCGTACACCAATGAACATGTGACATGAATTCTTGTAGGCGCCATTCTAAGCCAAGCAATAGAAATTATTTAAAATAAAACAAAAGGTGGACAAGAATATTCATATATTATAAAGTAAAATTTTGAAGTACTTACTTCGGTGAGGAAGAGATAGAGTAGTATCTTGGCTGGAGCCGTGGGGCTATAGCAGCAAAGAACACACCAAGTGGCGGCTTTGCAGAAGGAAATTCTGACATCAATTCAAGTAAGCTTCTCTGGCTAGCCACCACCCATTGTGAATATTCATCCTGCATCCCCAAAAAAATGAATTTCATTTTTGAATCAAGAAAATTTCAGGAATAAAATAATCAAATGTGAACTTTGGAGAGAGGCCCAACCTTGCCAGCAGGAGATGCCAAGAACTTCAAGCGTTCAGCTTCGGCTGGGTCTGAAGCATGAGTAGCCAGTGCAATCAAAGCACTCTGTGCAGTCATAAAAAACAAACAAAGAAATTAGGTGGAGAAAGCTCAAAAACACAATAATAAACAATGTAATGCCTTCCTGGAGGGGTGAATTATACACATTAAGTCAATTAGTAATTTCTCAATGACATCAATTGATTGTGATAAAAATTAAAAATTCTACTAACCATTACTTATAGTGAAGGATAAGGCAACTTTGAATTTGAAGGGAATATTAGTGGGAAAATTTTACTTTTTTAGGGGAATTAAGAAGATCAGCATAACGGGTAAGAGCAGCTCTGAGAGTGATAGGAGAGGGGAAGGGAGGAGACAATGAGCTGCTGCCAAGTGGTGTGCCGTCCTCTTTATCAGCATGAATTGAGAAAAAGGTGTCAGCTGAATAACCCAACAGCCTCTCTGCTTCCTCCACGGTCTCAGCACAGTTCTCGGCATATACACCAACATGGTCTCCAGCTTCATAACTATAAAAAAAAGGAGAGGAAATTACGGTAAAACTGTGAACTGATAAGGTTAATTTGAAATGTGCTGCAACCAATATCTACAGGGAAGAAAGAAAAGAAAAAATCACGTCACGTCCATTAACTTTGCATAACAAGCCACAAGGAAGTTCCATGTTAACCTTGGAAACAACTACAAATACCATGCATAATTGCATAAAACATGAGCAACATCACACCTTCATGAAGCATCAAACAATTTATTCCAACCAAAATAATGTCCAAAGCTCACCCCCCCACCCCCCCCAGTCAATACTCTTGTAGTCACGAGTGAAAGATGAAAGAGGGCTTGGTTAAGGAACTCTAACAAAATGAACGAATGGAATAATACAACCAAACTCTTTTTTGTATAGGGTGTGCATATTTTACATAGTAAATATTATAGTCTTATAAAAAGGTTCGATAAAGAAAGCAGATAGAAGTAATTTATTTTGCAAACAAGCAAAATCATCTACATAAGAAGAAAAATGTAATTGTACTTCTTTTCTCAAAAAGTAAAAAAGAAAAAGAAAGAATCACAATTTAGGGTATTTAGGGTATCTGTGTTAAACAAATGATATTCCTGTCTATACAGTCCATGTCAAATATTTTTATTTCAGATTTAAGGATGACAGTCTAACAAAAGGTCAAGCTGAGCTTAGCTGGCATGATTATGTTTGCTTTGAAAACACAATATCTTTGAGGATTTTAATAAACAAACTGAAATTTTCCAGATAATAATACTTAAATTCATCTTACCTAAGACCTGTGCTTGCAATGTCAAATTCCAAATGAGTACATGACCGATCAGAAGCAGGTTTATGGAGCTCTTTTCTCACAGCCACGTTGGATCTAAAAAAAAGAAACAAATAGAGAAGGCACACAATTCAAAAAAAATAAAATAAAATAATCATTTCCTTGTTGAATTTACTTCTATGAAAAGTAATAGTAGTGGAAATTGGTATGCAATTACCTGCATGGATGGTGGATGTCATGGACAGCATGGCCATTAGCAAGGCTCCAGCTCTTATCCAGGTGAGCATCTTCATTGGGTTTAAGGAATACCACACGGTATTCTGGAATAGTAGCAGTATAAGGTGTGGTTGCGCCTGATACATCATCTTCATCTCTAAGCAGATTGTCTAGTTCTGGCCATAAAAGCTCTTTCCTGAGAAGACAAAAAAGAAAATTATAAAAGGGAAATTCAGTTGTGTGAATCAAATGTTTAGAAACCTCATTTAAGTATACCATGCAGAGAAGTCGTCTTCAATGCACTGGTCATCATCTCCCAGACCAACTGGTATTATGCGCTTGGCACCTATTTTTTGGAAATTAATAATACAATTTTCAACCTGACATACTTGTATCATATATATATATATGGTAAGTACAAATTCGTTACCTTGCTTTTCGAGAAGCTCATCTACCACATTTGCAACCTATCATCCAAAGCAACGAAAAAATGAATGAAGACAGAGATAAGAAAGGAATTTAAAGTACACTAGAAATTTGAACAGATTGCCATACACTAAATCGCATACTAACCTTGTTGAAATGCTCATATTGCCTATTCCCGAGACCAAATACAGCATATTGAAGATTATTCAACCAAGCCCCTTTCTCTTCACCCTATAATTAAACCATAATGAAGCCCACAAGTACCTAATTAATGTATTGCAGAAAAAATAACTATCTGTCTCCAAAACAAAAATATATGTTGCTTTCTCTTTACCTCTGTGAACCATTTGTAGAACCTGGCAGCATTATCTGTAGGTTCACCATCTCCATATCTATTTTTCAAATAAGAAAATTTAGAAATGATTTGACAGGTATAGAATTATTACTAACTACAATCAAGAAATAAATCTTACGTGGCCAAGAAAAATAAAGCGAAGTTTTCTTTCTTCATCTTCTCCCCATATTCATCATCTTCAGCCGCATATTCATCCTACAAAATAAAGTAATAATAATGATGATGATGAATTAAATAATCAACATTTTTTCATGGTACAACACTTTGGATTGTTCAAATTTAAATAATAATAATATTAAAAATAACTTATACCATATCAACAACTTTGAATACGGCTTTCTCATATCTTGCTTTAGCCTCCTCGGCCAGTGCCTAAACAATCATGACGAAGTCTATAAGTACAATTTTTATATGACGACTATAATAATTATATTAAAATTAAGTCAATGTGTTCCAGTGCCTCATCTTAAACTTCACCTCTAAATTTTGTTATTTGCCCAAAGAAGAAAAAAATTAAGTAAAATATAGCAACTCCAAAATAAGAGACTTGAACAACCGATAAATTCCAGAGAAGAGATTCAAAGAATTTCCTGAAATTGGAAAATCACGTTCCCTTCTTTAAAATTAAAATAATAGAGCAGTTGTTCCTGACCTCACCGAGGTTCTTTGTTCGTGAGCTTAAAAAGGGCAAAGGGAGAATTTTATTTCAACTTAATTATTTAGTTGTTTGTTTGTCTGTTTACTTATATTTTATTAGTTTCTTCCAAGGTGGGCTGTGGCTTGAGGGCAGTAGTAGACTGTACTCATCTATCTAGTAAATTGATCAAAAATTGATAGTCTACTAAAATAAACAAATCCATTAATTTATCAGTAACTGAGAATCAATCCTCCACCACTACAGACCTTAGCGAATCCCTCGGCAGTCCCAGTCTGAGTGCCGAAAAACACAGTAACCTTCTTCCTCCCGTCGTCCTGCTCAATCTCAGGTGGCGGCGCCACCTTGAGCGCCGCCGGTCGTGGAGGCCCAACCTCCTTCTTCTCTCCTCCAGAACGCCTCCAGATCAAAAAGAAGCCAAATCCAACCAAAAGAGCAACAGCTGTTACAGCCGCCGTGAGCATCTCTCTATTCTCAACGATTGACACCACCTCTCTCCCAGAGAAGATCGCCATCAAAAAATCCATCGGAGACAGATCCATGTGTTCTGTCTCCATGTCTTATTATTTCTCTGTAACAAATTCAAAAGATGGAAATATGGAATTGGTCACGGGTTGGTTGGTTGAGTTTTCGCTCTGTTGGTTATTCTTGTTCGTTTTTGTGTGAATGTTTGGTTGGGAGTCGGTGAGAAGGAAATGTGAGATTTCATGAGAAACGAGGGGCGGTGAGATGAAGAGATTTATACAAGCCAAGAGCAGGAGGTGGGTTTCACCAAACCCCAGTGGGTCAACACGCCTCTGCACCTACTCTCAGTTATGGAATCTATGAACTTGGTGCGTGGTTTGCGAGTGCATTAAAGAGAAAAAATTTACTCATGGGATGAAAACAAAAGAAAAATAATGTTTTTTAACATGTTACATTTAGTCAAAATTAGTTTCAGTCTCCTATGGACTTTATTTTTAATTTAATTAATGTTTTGGGCCTACTTGACTTATTGCCACGTGAAATGCAGACTTACATCTAGATCAAAGCAATTTTTTTTTTTTCTGGTTTAGACATTTATTAAATGGCTATAGTTGAATGTATTGCACAAGTAAATGACAGGTGAATATTTTTTGGGAAGAGTCGATGTCAAGAGTATTGTCATTAGGGCGGATCCATATAGGATCGGGGGCGGTTAGGGGTGGATCTGTTTTTTATGAATTTTGAATTTTTATAGAGGTTTATTGATTTTGATTGATTTTGTCATTTTTGAATTTTTTTTTCGTCACTTTTTTAAATTTTGATTTGTAATTTAGATTAAATGTAAAGTTAAAATTAAAATATTTTTTTAATTATAATTGGTAATTAGAATTATAAATTCGAGTATCATAATTATTAGTCAGAGAATTAAAAATTATAATTTTAAGTAATATTTTTTATTTAATATCTAATTAGTTAATAAGTTTGAATTCGATCGCTATTTTTTTACTTCCCAGACGAAAATTCTGAATCTATTCCTAATTGTCATTTATTAGATCCTGAAACAATATATCTACATTGTTGGAATTTTAGAAGTGCAAAATAAAGACTCAATTGATCATATATATAATTTTTTTTTGTAGTACCTCATTTATTTTTATTTTTACTTATCTTAAAAGTTAAATTTGCAGTAACTTAATTTGGATACTAATCCTGGATAAAGCTACGAACCTTCCAAGTTAAATTTTTATTTTTTGTAGTAGATCATATATATTTTACTTCTCTGTCATCCGTTTAATCTCAAATTTGATTCTCAATACAAACCCTCCATCAGTCTATCATGTCACCGCATTTTATAATGCCAAATCACGATTTAAATGCCATCTCTTTTGTTGTTGTTTTTTCATGAAATTTCATATTCCGATCAACAAAAAATTTATAAAGATAGAAGTGTTTTAAATTATTGTCTTTTTGCTGTTTTATTTTCAGTTTTATAAGGAAACTAAATGCACTCAACATTGTTGAGTATTTTTTTCTGTTTACTCGTGTAATAGGTTTCGATTTGAAACCTACACCTTTCTTTTAAATATCAATAAAATTAAAATAAGGAATTTGATAAAATTCTTACTAAGGTTAACTTGGCAAAAAAAGTTGGCCAGGAAATCTTACTTGTGCATTTTGTGACCAACATGAGAGCGCTAACCATTTATTTATACATTGTTCATATGTACGCTTGATATGGAATTGGATTGCCACATACAATTCATTTTCCTTTACTTGTAATTCTTTAGATGATTTATGGTTACTTGATGCTTCTATTCCCTTAAAGGATAGACTCCTTATAGAATTGTTAAGGGGAGCTATCTTATAGAATGTATGGCTATAAAGAAATAGAGTTATTTTTAATGATAACTACTCTCATTTCTGCTAAATCATTAGGGTTTAAGATAATCTCTTTAACTACTTTTTTGTGTAAGTCTAGCTCTGATAATTCATACTTAAAATTAAGTCTAATGCTTCCATGTGATGTTAAGGGCCTTCCAGATCAGATACTGAAGGAGGAAGAGGAATCCAGCCAAGCTCTTGGAGCTGGCAACCCCCCAGATCATATGTCTGGAGACGAGATGTCGGATGAGAATCTACTGGATTATTAGTCTCCTAGGATATGATTTCTTTTTGAGACTTTTATTTTGCTTAGTATTCATTTTGTTTCCATTTTAGCTTTTAATGTCGTACTATCTCTCC